>AYEL01080799.1:0-94337 GCA_000484575.1 Olivierus martensii
GAACCAATCTCCTTTTTTCCTTTAATCCTTATCTCATTTTACACGATTAATAAAGAACATATCCTCGACTTTTCATTATCTTTTTTAGATCGATTTACACGGTTTACAGTTTAATTGAACATATCCTTCTATTTTGTATGAATTCTGCGTCTCGTTTTACACGGTTTCGGTTTGCACGATTTTTCCAGGAACGTATCTACCGTGTAAATCAAGGGCTGAGTGTACGTTCCTTCTTTGCTAATTATTTATTGACACAACTGCGAAAAAATGAAAACCGATATTACTCATTAGCAGAACACATATAACAGTCTAATAAAACAAATTTCAAAAAGTTTTTATTAATGCCAAAACAGAGAAAAACATACATTTTCAGCCATAGACTGATATCATCAATGTTATTTTTCGACATGATTACATAACTATTTTTTTACGTAGTGTTCACAGTCCGACAAATTCCAAAAATTTAAATTTCTGTCTATTATCACATTATAAACATAAATACTGACAATTGATATATTTAAATTTACTAAAATATCACATTTTGTCCAAATATTACATTATTTTTATCATTAAATTCTCTTGCTTGGCAGTAATATATTTTTACAAAACTCAAATGTTATATTTTAATTTTCCATCATGAAAGCCTTTCAGATTAAATATAATACGTTTATATTAAATTATTAAAAATGGTAAACACAAAAAATGTTTTTCAAAGCATTATACATCTTTATAAACATTAATTAAAAGACAAAAGTAAAATATACTTTCAAATTTAAACACAAACTCAAACTCATCATAAAAGATACAATAACTTAAACCAATAATTTAATTTCGCCATCTTGTTCCTTCTAGATCGCATCCTTGGCACCCTCATACAGTCTATTAAACCTAATGGCATCAATATGTTTTTTATCACTAGTTAGTTTCAGTTCAATATTCTTGATTATATGTATCTTAATTACAGCAGGTGGTCTAATTTTCTTATCATATATTCTTTCACATCTAAATACCCATAATTTCCTTTTTATCAATGAGATACCCCAATTAAACATAAATGAATTACAAACTTTAATTTTTGTGATTTATGACATTATCTCTAGTAACATACCGGTATGTCTTAAACAATCTAGCAAACCAAATCCATTGATATTTTGCACAAACACAATCATAAAACAAATGACCTATATCTTCACTTTCCAAACATGTACTACATTTGTCATTACGACTTCTATCAATTCTATTAAGAAAAGCTTTAGTAGGTAATGCATTTAAAGCCACTCTCCAATTTATTTCCCTCCAATCTGGTGGCATATCAGCATCCAATCCAATCTGGTGGCATATGTAATCTCCTCCAATTTATTTCACTCAACTTATCAATATTTTGTTGCCATAAAAGGTTGTAAATGTTTCTAGGTCTCAAATTTTTTGTCGTATCACAACTGTTTTCAGTTAAGATCCTTAAATATGTTCTCCATTCATGGGTATTTTTATTTTTTATTAACTCAAAAGGTCTACTACGATTATCATCCATTAACTTCCAACTAATAGATCCCAAATAGTATGTCAATAAATTAACTAATGGATGATTTATTATAACTATATCTTTTAGGTAGTGTTAATTTTTATCATTTTTTTAATTTTATCATTTAAATTAATAATGAATTTAACGGAATAAAAAATTGATTAGATTAATGAATTCCCTACAGAGTTTAATGTTTAATGCAAATCTAATATTTAGCATATATAAATCAATCTTTTTTATTACAAACTGTGAAAGATTCTACACTGGTTTTAATTTAAAATTAATCTTACTGAATAATATTCTTCATTAATAGATGAGATATCACTAGCTTGACAAAATTAGACATATATATGATGATTGAAGAGATAAAAACATAATAGTAGCAACTGTGCTGCAACTACAACATAGAATTACTCATCTGTTGCTATTTCATACTTTATATAATCACTAGTTCTAATGTAATTGAAGTATTCTGCAAAGGATAGTTGATGTGATTCTGAACTTATTTTAAACAATGTTGAAGCTATAAGCAAGTAAATTGAGAGAAATGAAGAATTCTATGTTCTCCAAGAAAGTGTTGAGATTTATATGATGGACATCAACAAACATTTCTTATTGCCAATTATTGCCTCTGCAGCAGCAAATTATCTATCATATTCACTATCAACTTTCATTAATATGTTAGTGTTGCCATTATATTGGTTCTATTCTTCTTGTCTATGGCAACATTGCCAACTCTCACATCTTTACATTTGTACCAGGTTATCCATTTGAAACCTATGATATTTATTCTACAACTTTTATCAAATACTTTACAATCTTATAGTACTTTTCCCTAGATTTTTATAGCATTTCATAAAAAAAATAAAGAAATTTAGCTTAACCTTCTAATGCTATTCTATTGAAAGCTTAAGGGATGGAAAGTTAAAACTTGTTTTGTAGTAAATGAGACTCTTGATATGCTATCTAATGATGTATTATTTATTACTCTATGATTATTAGTTTGAAAATATAAGTGTTCAATGTGTAATATGTTTTTGTTGAATCCGTACTCCTGAAGTTATCTCTACTGAATTGGAGAAAGATGGAAATTACATCAAAAAAAAATTTACTTTGGAATACTATCCAATTATGTAGAACATAAGAAATTATTAGCCTTAGAATAACAAAATAATTCCATGTCTAGTTTCCAGCTAACTCTAATAGGAATACATAAAAGACAGATATTCTTACTCCATCAATGAAGTCATATGAGCCACCAAACAGTTCAAAAATTAGTAGTAATATTTAAATGACGATCTGATCAGCTCAGGAGTCAGGTCCCCATTTTTTTCTCCTAAAAAACCAAAGATTATGGCAAAGCAACTGGACTAATTCTCCATTAATTTGATCAATTTGATTTCGTGATCTGTTTGCTGCGAAGGAACTCGGATGTTTTATTCCTTTTCCCTTGTCGGTTTGCCACTGTCTTTCAAGCAGAAATCTTTGCTATTTCTGCGTGTGTTAATATTAATCTTGATAGGGGTTTTATTGGTAAACAGATTTTTATCCTATCTGACAGTCAGGCTGCTCTTAAAGCACTTGATAATTCCCGTTTTGTTTCTAAACTTGTATGGGAATGCCGCCTTCTCATTGGGAAACTGGCCACCAAGAACAGGGTTCAACTGGTTTGGGTACCAGGGCACAAGGGGATTGGGGGTAACGAGGTTGCTGATAAGCTTGCCAGGGAAGGGGCTTCTTGCCCCTTTTTTGGACCTGAGCCTGTCCTGGGCATTGGTTCAGATGTCTTCGGGCGGGTTGTCAGGGACTGGTTGGCGGCTCAGCATCATGCTTTCTGGAGGTCTACCTCCGGTCTTAGGCAGGCGAAGGCTCTCATTTTGGGTTGCTGTGCTCAGCGAACCAAAGAGTTGCTTTCTCTGAACAAAAATGAAGTTAGGATTGTTACAGGGCTTCTTACAGGGCACTGTCATCTTAGAAGACATCTTCACTTGATTGGGCTTGCTGATAGCCCCATGTGTAGAAAATGTCAGTATGAGGAGGAAACTCCTCTTCACATTTTATGTGAATGTGTGGCCCTTTCGTGGCTTAGGCGTGATCTCTTGGGGATGTATTTTTCTGTTCCCGAGGATCTTGCTTCTGTCCCATTAAAGAATATACTGTCGTTTGTTGTTAAGACAGGCCTTCTTCTGGGATGAGTTGATTGGGGGTGCACAATAGATCAGTGATGGTCGCAGTGCTTGGGCTGAAACAGGCCCCTCCCTGTTCTGCTACTACTACTACTACTACTAAATGATGATCTGATCAGCTCAGGAGTCAGGTCCCCATTTTTTTCTCCTAAAAATCCAAAGATTATGGCAAAGCAACTGGACTAATTCTCCATTAATTTGATCAATTTGATTTCTTTTGTATCTGAAGTAGTAATATTAAGTTCACTAAAAAATTTATGGTGTTATTAATCTTAAGAAATTCATTGTTTTGTAACTAGATTCTTATTTCTGATCATTTTTTATTTATATCATTTAAGTTCATTATTAGATTAAGACTCAGAAGATTATTTCCATATTTAGGAAGAGCAGATCTAGCAGAATTAAATAGAAAATTTAGAAAATAGAATATTTACTCAAGAATAATAACTTACCTAAATGAAAATAAATTTACCAAACTATATTCACATAATAATTTTAAATGATTTGTTTGGAGGTTCTGAACCCATTTTGAACCTTTATCCTTCTACTTAGCTAACTCCACTACAGATATAGTATCTCATAATGGATTTGGCTAATTGTGTTACTTAGTAATCTCAGTAAGAAACAAGCATAATATAAGAAAAAATCATCACTCAGATTTTAAATTTGACGAAATTCAGTAATAAATGGATTTGGCTAATTCTGTTAGTAATCTCAGTAAGAAAGAAGCATAATATAAGAAAAAATCATCACTCAGATTTTAAATTTGACGAAATTCAGTAATATTTTGAAATCAGAATGAGAAATATCTTTAAAATTACATTTTCTCATAAGATATTCATAGATATAAATTTTTGGACATCCTCCAGTTATTTGTTCACTTATATGAGATAATCTTAAATCTTTCTGGAATTACAAAATCCAGTAATACTTAAATAATGATCAAAGAAACTAATTTTATATAATTAAGTATTTTAATTATAACCTCCAAAATTTCTTCAAACTCTAGCCAAATTTTCATTATATTTGATTATAACTGCTAAAATTTCAGGATCATAGCTTTATTTTCTGAGAAGTTATGACTGCATCATATAAATAGTCTTTTAGATTTCTCGTTTTTAAATTATACTAATAGTGGTCCTCAATTTATATAATTGGAGAGCTCTATGATATATGAATGAATCCATATGCGAATGCCCAATATATTGATAGCATCCATTTTGAGTCTTATTTATTTAGGTTGGTATTCAAAAGTTCACTACACTGCTATATTGTGCCATAATGAATAATAGTAGTTGGCAATTAATAGATGACATAATATACATGTAATATATTTCCAACTTAAAATCTGGTTATTGGAACATAATTCAACTGCAAGTCAAGTATTGTCCTGTTTTATACAATAGTAAAATTTCCAATTTAACTTATAGTATATTACCTGCATATTTATTAAGTAAATTCTTGTTATTTATTTTAAAATTCATAGATTTTTTCATATTGTTTATGTCAGACTGACAATTTTATTTCTCAGAAGAAAACACTTAATTATTTAAAATATATATTTCAAAATAATTTCATTAATTTTTATCTTGAAACAGAATAATATATCAAATTTAATTAACCAGATTTATTTTTATTTTTGATGATTCTCTTACAAAATAAAAAATGATTCTATTTTGACTTTTATTATGTATATTTACATACATATAGGATGTCTTAATACTGATGCCTTTCTATATATCATCAGTAATGGCATATACATGTGAAACATGTATATGCCATTACTGATGATATATAGAATGAAACATGTATATGCCATTACTTACTATGAAATTGGAACAGAAACTAGCAACAACCAAACAAGCATGGAAATATACAGGATAGAATTCACCAGGAGCAATCACAAAATGAACATCTGGATAAGAGAATTAACCAGAAAAGAAGACATAATGGTACCAGTTAGAAGCAATCAGTAGCATTGAGCAGCCACTAGAAATACATTCAATAACCAAAGGACAAAAACAATTATAGAATGGCAACCAAGGCATGGGAAAAGATATCCTAGAGCCAATACAAATGATGGAGATGATGATACAAGAAAAATATTTGACTCCCACTGGGTGCAGATTGCACAATAAATAAGTACATATGGAAATGAAAGGAGGCATATATATCAGTAATGGATGAAATAAAAATGCTAATAATGATGAATTAATTGTAGCCAAATTTCTGTCTTTTTCTTTCAGATAAATTACTGAAACAAATAGTACTAAAGTGCTATATTACAATTACAAATTACAATTTTTTAATAATTTAAGTTTATTATATTTATATTCATTTAAATATTATATTATACTTTAGTATAATATTAATTAAATTTATGATTTAATATTGTATTTCAGTATAATCTTCATATAATATTATAACTTACCAACACTTTGTAATTCTGTTATCAGTAAACTCAGGACAAGGAGGATGATTACATAAGACATAACCAGTAAAAAATATCAAAAATAATATATACACTAAAAGATTTGTATAATAAACATATCGTCCATAGATCCTCCACTTGTAATTTAACAAACTTGTACATATAGGATGTCCTAATAATTGCTGTCTTTCTGCAGTTACCTAGAATTATATACATATTTTTAATATAAATACTTTTATTAATTTTTTAATGCATGTAAATTAAACTTACCATTAACATAAGTGGATGATTTTGTTTCAAAATTTCTTTATCAAGAGTATATAAGACACTTGTTATTTTTACTTTATCATGTTCATCATAAATATCACCTTAATTATTAGGTAAAATGAAATTACAATTTAATTCAATGAGATATAATAATAATAAAAATAAAAATGATTATTATGTAGTTACATACTTGAATCAAACAGGAATTCTTTACTTCCTTGATCTTCAAAGTAGCTTGGGGCCACAAACATGTCATCTAAGAACTCATAATTGTAATACTTCTTGAATTTTGGATGTTCACTGCTATATCCATTATCTGTTATGAATTTATTGAATACAATTTCTGCAACAT
The DNA here is from genome assembly GCA_000484575.1 of Olivierus martensii. NCBI lineage: Eukaryota > Metazoa > Arthropoda > Arachnida > Scorpiones > Buthidae > Olivierus > Olivierus martensii. The sequence continues at coordinate 6,759 of AYEL01080799.1, forward strand.
CTTAAAAATATATATATTAAAAAAAAATACATTGAATTTGGAAATAAAAAGTTTGTATTATAAATATTTCAAATAAAAACTTGTTCAAAACTTTATTCACCTGGCATCTGTCTTATAAGTTTTCTCAAAGGTGTTTGATGAATGCCATATTTTCTACTGTCAGTGGAGTTTCGCAAAGCTTCTTTCCAATTTTTATCATTTATTATCTTCAATGCAACTTCTCTATGAAAATAATTCTAAATGTTTATCTTTGTATACAGTTATAAAAATAAATTTTATTTTTTAAATAAATTTGTAAGTTTACCTCTGATTTGTTTTGATAGCTATATCTAAACAATTGTTATGTTCAGCATCAAGTTGCCCAATTTTTGCTCCAAAATGTAAAAGCATTTCAACAACTTTAGCATGTCCTCTAGATGCAGCTAAGTGAAGTGGAGTAGTCTGAAAATTAAATAATATTCAAAGATATTTATTAAACCAAGAGAAAATATTGGTGAACTTTTATATGTTTCAATATAAGCATTTATAAAAAAATTAGATTAAAAACAATAAAATTTTAAACTCACCTTTGCTTTATCTAAAGGATCAATGGGTGACCCAGCCTTTAAAAGAATCAGTGCTGTTTTTAACCAACCACCATATGCTGCACAATCTAATGCAGTCCAAAGATTACAGTTTCTACAGAATATATATTATTTATTTTTTAAATATTATATATATTATTTTCATCATTTAATAAAATTATAATTATTTTAAAATTATAGAATATTGAATTTTCTCATTTATTAAAAAAATTCATAACATGAATGATATGTTGGTAATCTTTCAAATAAATATAATAATACAGTATTTGCCTTGTTATTTTTATTATATAAAATAAAGTGGTAAATATTTTACTTAACTATACTTAGCTAAAAGTAAATGTTGAAAGGGAGAAAGTTAGTCTCAAAGATTTATTAAAAAAGAGAAAATTAATAAAGTTCAAATAACTTAATTACTCATGGGGACAATTCGCAGGCCCCACGAGATCCCAATACGAATCGTCCCCATGGGCCCATGGGGGAGCATTTCCGAGCCCCCACGGGCCCTGGGTGCCCGTGGGGCCCATTATTATATTTATGGCATTTCTATTTATTAACAAAGTTACTACACATTAAAACTAATGCTTAATAAAATATATTGTAGATAAATTTGCAAGATAAGCTATTATTATACAATATGCTGTTATATAAAGTATTATAAGATTAAATCACAATAGTATATTTCTGCTCATTTATATGAGTGGGTAATTTCTAGTATAAAATAAAGTGGTAAATATTTTACTTAACTATACTTAGCTCAAAGTAAATGTTGAAAGGGAGAAGGTTAGTCTCAAAGATTTATTAAAAAAGAGAAAATTAATAAAGTTCAAATAACTTAATTATGATCATTTCATAATATAAAATAGCCAAAATTCTGCATATATTTTTATAGTATACTTATATTAGCAGCTAAAATTGGATGATAAGAATAAAAGGAAAATTTTTTGAATGAAGATTTCTGAATGCTAGTACCAAATTTTCAGAAAAAATGGAATTTGTAATAACTGAAACAGAAAACAAATTGGAACAACAATAACAGAGAATTGCTTGAGAAGAAGTTGTGAAAATTTTTAACAAGATTATTAATGCCAAAATAAAAAATAAAAACTGATACTGCTATATGCAAATGCTCCTCTACTTATAATGGGGTTATGCTTTGATAACTTTATTGTAGGCCAAAAAAAAATATAAGCCAAAAATAACTGACAATAGTAGTAATAGTAGAGAATAGAAGACCAAATTCTCCAAGGTGACAAAATCATCTGGATTTGATCCCAATCCTTCAAGTAATAATATCATCTGGAATTGAACAAGGCCTCCAAGATGTAAAATCATGCAGAATTGAATCCAGATCCTCCAATGTGATAATCAATTGCTTTACTACATTTTTAATAAAACATAAATGTATTTTTAATAATATACTATGAAATTATTCAAGTTTGGAATACTGTAAGGGCGGTTGTAGCATTATATTATTATAAAATTGTGAAGAAGTTAACTCTGACCTATCCTATTATTATTTCATTATGCTCTTTATTATTTTCATTATTATTTAATGTATTATGTTTTAGTTTAAGAGTTAATTTACTTTTCACAAATTTCATTATGCTCTTTATTATTTTCATTATTATTTAATGTATTATGTTTTAGTTTAAGAGTTAATTTACTTTTGATGATAATCAATTGCTTTACTACATTTTTAATAATATACTATGAAATTATTCAAGTTTGGAATACTGTAAGGGCAGTTGTAGCATTATATTATTATAAAATTGTGAAGAAGTTAACTCTGACCTATCCTATTATTATTTCATTATGCTCTTCATTATTTTCATTATTATTTAATGTATTATGTTTTAGTTTAAGAGTTAATTTACTTTTCACATTCTCCATCTCATCAGTTAATCACCATTCTTCGATCTATTCACAGGTGAAACAACACAGAAACATGACTCTCACAGAAAATGACAGTATCATGTTTCTGTGAACATTCTGTTGCATGCCAGTATTCAATTTACTATTTCATTTCACAAAATAAAGGACAGACAAATGGCTATTTTAGAAAAAAAAATCTAAAGAACAGAACAGTGAAATAAAGGACTGTTCTCATAAATAAAATCCATTTGGTCACCATATTTATATCTGAAGTTTGATTTGAAAGCATTACTTCTCACCTAGTCTGACTCAGTCAACAGAATCAAAATACATATTAATAAAATTGAAAGAATTGAATATAAATGAAAATAAACAAATATTACCTTGATTCAACATTAGCACCAGCAACTATTAAATCTTTTACAACTCTCTGATGTCCTTTAAGAGCAGCTACATGGAGTGGAGTATTTTTTTCTTCATCTTCAGCATTTACAATTGATTTGCTTGTTTCCAGCAACAATTTTACAATACTTAAAAAAAAATAAACATATATTAAATAAGACATAATAATAATATGATAATTTTAAACATATAAGCAATATAACTGCTATATTTATATGTAACTCACTTTCTGTGTCCAGATTTTGCTGCAAGATGCATAGCTGTTTCTCCATCTTCATTCTTACTATGAATATCAGCTCCATTTTCTAACAGAATCTGCAATATAAGGCAGATAGTTTTATAGGATATAAATAAAGATAATGAAAAATAACAAATTTACAATATCAAACAACAGCATTAAACGCAGTTAGATTTTCAAATAAGTTTATTTACTATCGTTAAATGCTAATGTTTTCAGTGTTAATACACCATCATCAGGCATTTTGATTCGTTCAATTATCAGATTAGTAACGAATCTAAATGCCTGATGATGGTGTATTAACACTGAAAACGTTAGCATTTAATGATAGTAAACAAACTTATTTGAAAATCTAACTGCGATTAGTGCTGTTTTTTGAAATTTTAAAGTGAATTTTGAAGCAGTTTAAGTGAACTGAATCTGTAACAAATTTACCTTTAATACATCAGCATATCCATTTTCTGCAGCAACATGTAGAGGATTGTTATCAAAGGCATCTTCTTTGAAAATTAAATTTGGTGCAAAACATTCTTTCAACAATATCTGTTGATATGTCATATATTTTATTGGTAATTTCATTTATAAAATATTGATAATTATACTCTAATAAAATTATAATAATTTTTGAAATACTTCTAATGCTTCTGGATGATTTCTTTCACACAACCAATAAACAACCGATTTTTCATTTTTATCAACAACTGAAACATCAGCATTATTATCCAATAATGCCTTAATTGCATCAATATGACCTTCTCTGGCAGCAAGTAACAAAGGAGTAAAATGATTGATACAGCGACAATCAATCAAAGCACCACTGAAAAATTTTTTGTATTTATTTTAATATAAAAATATCAATTTAAATATTCAAAATTATATAAACTCACTGTTTAATAAGAAACTCTATAACATCTTTATGATTAAATGCTGCAGCTTTATGTAAAGGTGTCTCTTGTTGATAGTTTAAGCAATTTACTAGTGCTTTATATTCTATAAGAAGTTGTACTATATCTAAATTGCCAATTGTTGAAGCTAAATGCAAGGGATACACAGAAAATTCTCCTGGAGTATTTACATCTGCACCTATAAACATGACAGATCATTTTTGTTAATAATAAAAAATTGAAATAACTCTAGCTAGTCAAACTTCCCCTAGCAATTTTTATTTTTTAAATAACTGCCAAATTAATAATTATTTTTAATTTATGCTACAGTGCCATCATCTGTTGGAGTAATGATTAATTATTTAAATTTAGGATAAAGTGGCGCCATCTGTTATTTAATAATTGAATTTTTACCAATTTTCTGAAATTAAAAATTTGCCTTGGCCTGGAGTCCAACCAGGAACTTCAGGTTTCCGTCCTGATTCCTTAACGAGTTAGACTACCAAGACATTGGCAGATTTTAGATTTCAGAATGTATATAATTTAGATATTATTGGACTTACACCGATAGCAGTGCTCCTAAAAAAAATTGATATTAAGAAATAAATCTGAAAATTAAAGGTACTTACAGATGTGATTTAGAGCATGTTTCAAATTAATATTACAAAGGCTGTATGACAAAATTTCAAATAACTACAGTATTTTAGAGTTGATGTTTAAGAAAAATATTTATTGGCAATAATCTCTCAATCTATGAAGACTTGAACTTTTCACACAATATAGTATTAATATATTTAAACAATAATAATAAAAAAAGCTGTTAAGTTCAATTGACAATTTTTGCCATCACTATTGTCAGTAAAGAATCGCATTCTTCTGTTTTAATCAATTGATACAATTACTCTGATATAAGCCAGAATAGATTTAATGATTAATATATTATTTACTATGATGTTTTTGTCTAACAATTTAAGTTTTCAAAAATGAATCATTAATTATAGATAATTATAAATTAAGAATTTTATTTATTTATTATCAATGTTAGTAAATAGATACAAAACTTTGTTTTCAATGGTGCTGCCATCTGTTGAGTTAATAATTAATTAACTCAACAGATTATTGCACTGTAACTGTGATTTGAAAACTAATCATTAAAATTACAGTTTGATTAAGAATTATTATACTAGATGTTAATTTGGCTTGGAATATTTGATTTAATGTTATTCTCTTAGTTAGTTAGAGAATATATAAATTATTCTAAAAATAATCTTATTAATATATTTTTTTACATTTTATTAATGAATTGAATTGAATTAGTAATGATGTTGATGATAATGTATTGTAAAATATTTATTAGTATAATCAATTAAAAATTGATTAAATTTATTGCAATGATGTTGTTATTTGTATAAATGATGTAGCTAGAATGGGTGTAGCGGGCAGTCCATCCCGGGCGGCACTATTTTTGGGATGGCATTTTTGGCATAAAAAAAAATGTAAAAAAATTTTTTTTATGCCAAAAATGCCATCCCAAAAATAACGATTAATTTTAACTTTTTAATAAGAAGAAGAATAAAATGACCAACTATTCCGAGAGTTAACTATTACAAAAATTATATGACTGTCATTGAAAATGTCCAAGGTCCGTAATCTGATTAAACAAAATGCTGTTGTTAGTTGTGATTATAGTCAAAGAACACAGAGTGATAAAGTGATTACAACATTTGTAATTTTGTATTTTAAATTAAAATTAAAGAAAAAAATTATCTTTTCTTAAACTTAATTTTCAAATTGCGTCTAAATAGGTTTGATGTGTATTACGTATTTCCCAAAGGAAGAGCGACAATTGACAGACTGTCCCAGGTGACTCAAACTGTATCTACACTGCTGTTCATATATAAATATTTTATTATTATTACACTAAATTTAATATTCAATATAAATGTTAAAAACTCAAAGATTATTCCTCTATTGTAATAAATTAACTGAAATTGTATCATTTGTAATATTTTGGTCATTCATCTCAAGTTCTATTTTCCAATATGAAAACATTAAGATAATAAAAAAATTACTCTGAAAAATTAATTTAATTTGTTTTAATGTAAAATTTTAATATTTTATTTCGTTCACTTCAAAATTATTATTATTTTAAAGAAATTTTAAAAAAAAAAAGGTAATTGTAAGGAAAAAAAAAATTGGTAAAAAAATAATAATTAGGTACCTATTTTAATAAATCATTAAAATAGGTACTTAATTATTATTTTTTACCGATTATTTATTTACCTACGAATTACATATTTTATTTTAGAATTTATTATTACTTAGTTTAATTAGGACAGCCACTTAATTGGGACAAAATGGCTTAGTCCCAACGTGTCCCAATTAAGCGGAATCCACTGTATATATCTAATAATAAAATACTGTATTTATCCTGCTTTAAGTGTTTGTTGTGATTTCTCGTGTTATTAGAAGCAGCAAAACTCAGTTGTTTATAGTTATATAAAGATTTATTTTTATAACAGAACAGCAACAAAGAAAAACTATCAGAATGACTTTTTAATATCTTACAACGATTCCCATAGAGTTGTTAAGGAATTAGCATCTTTATCAATATTTAAAAATATTCCATTTTTCTTTAAATTTCATATATAGATATATCTATGCTGATCATTCATATCAGATTTTTTAGGACAGTCCCACAATTTGGTACACTGTCCTGCTTCAATAAATATTTTGAAAAACTTCACACATCAATAAATACTTTTTGTTTCATCCCAGATTTTAAAATTGATCCTGTTTGGTAAAATTGTTTGAAATGCAAATTCAAAACATAGATCATTGTCAAGTGCATGCCAAAGCTTGCCATCAGTATTTTACTATTTAAATTCTTCAATTCTAGATCTAATTTGGAATGGATTTTAGATGTTACAATTAAGTTTAAGAAGTGTGTTACTGTATTGATGCTATTGCTAATAATTAATATCATCATCAATACAGTAGTACACTTCTTAATTTATTAATATTAGTTATTAATAAAATGATGAATTTGGTAAGTCAGTAAATATATAAGTTTGAAAATAAAACATGTTAAAATTATATTTCCAGATGAATTTTTTCTTCTGTTCTGGATTAGTATGGACAGAAAATGGTCAGCCTAGGTATACCTTGTTAATGCAGTGAGTTATGTTTCAGATCATCAACATAAAATGAACCACAATCTTTTTTCATGTCATGCATTTAAGAGCCAAAAAACATATTGACACTATCATTTATTAAATGTGTAATAGCATTATGCCTAAAACCAAACTGAATGCAGGTAACAAAATGCTGATAAGTATGTCTCTGCCAAAAACTGTGTTAAGAGCAAAAAAAGTACTGAAAATAATAAACATGAATATATAATTGAAAAGTGCCATATTAGTGAAGCATTTTAAAGCAAGGTAAATCTATTATCTCTGTTATTGATGATTCTGATGTTATCAAATTACCATATTACTTCGAATTTAAGCTGCCCTCAAATTTAAGCTGCAGCAGGATTTTAAAATTGGAAAAATAAAAATGATTTTATAATAGCTATTGAAAATAAACATTTTTATTTACTTAAATAGATACTAATATGCATAAGCTACTGAATAAATTGTAATCAATGATCGTAATACTATGCACATACATAGAGCGTAAAGCAAAAGCCCAAACTTTGGGGAATGGGAGCTCGGGAGAAATAAGATGTTAAAATATTCACTTTGAATTTAAACACTCAAGTTTTACATCTTAAAAATCCAAATAAAAAGTGCGGCTTAAATTCGAAGTAACGTGGTATTTTATTTATCATTATTTTGTATTATTTTTTAATTCTCTTTAACGGTAATATCTTTATTAAATAAGCCAATTCATTAAGGCTGAGTTTTACAATGTCCCATTAAAGTTTCTGTTAGCTTTAACTATCTGAAACTTTAATGGGATATTGTAAAACTGGGCCTAAAGGTTTTAAATATTTTTCTGTATCTGACATTACATTGGTGTTTTTAAATATAATCTTTTAACTGTCAACTGGCTACACAGAACGTCCTTAATTTACACAGTTTCAGAGATATGTGGATTTATTATTCTCTTTATTTTTGTAAAATTTTCATAAAATATGAATAAAAAATTGCATTGGTGTTCTTAAATATAATCTTTTAACTGTCAACTGGCTACACAGAATGTCCTTAATTTACACAGTTTCAGAGCTATGTGGATTTATTATTCTCTTTATTTTTGTAAAATTTTCATAAAATATGAATAAAAAATTCATTAAAAAATTTACTTTTTTGCAAAAATATCATTTGTGGTCTTAAATTGTTTTACCTATGCTTAAAGTATGATCATATAATATTAATTTAGTCATAGTGTTTGTTAGTGTACATATTCATAAATATCAAATTTAAGCATTGTTGGACTTACATAGTTTTTGATTTACATGAAATTTTTTAGGCTAATTAACTGCAAAAGTCAAGGATCTTGGAATATCAAAATGTCAATTTAATTTAATGTGTAATTTTAGTTTATTTTTTATTGTATTCTAAAATTTTAAGTTTTGTTTGTAATGAATCTTGCTGAAGTCATTATCAGCCATTTGTTTTAGAATATCTGATAGAATATCTGAGAGTGGGAAACTCTAAAACAAATTAGTATACTAAAAGAGAGAAAATAATTACAAAATGACAAAAACTATTGTTTATCCACAGATTAGAACTTATTTTATGTTGTAAGTTCCTTGCTGTGTGAAAAAGGAAGGAAAAAAGTTCCACCAAACAAATAAATAGTACTGGTCCCTTGCCCAAAGGAGCAAACCACATGCAAAGATGTATACAGATCCTTCTACGACATTTTTACATATTAATCCTTCCAAAGCATTTTATTAATAACAGATCATACAGATCCTTCTAAGGCATTCTCTGCTTGTCTTTCCTCTGCATGATGAAGAAAGAAATGGGAATCTGTAAGTAAAAATGAGATGTATCACTTTCTGGGATTACATTTATTTATGGATATAAATAAAAAATCCAATATTAAAATGTATTGGAGCAGAGACATTCTTTCAAACTCTGATGTATTCAGAAGAGTGATGCAACAAGATCCTTGTTTTTTTTTTTTTTTTTTTTTATTCAAACTCTGATGTATTCAGAAGAGTGATGCAACAAGATCCTTGTTTTTTTTTTTTTTTGCAACATAAATTTTTGCATTTCTATAACAATGATGATATTCCAGAAAACAATAATAATAAGACTTGTAAAAGTTAGAGAAATAGTGGAATATTTTGCTAATAGATTTAAATCAATATATTGTCATTATAAATATATAACAATTGATGAAGCTATGCTAAAATGGAAAGAAAAATTATAATTCAAAGTGTACATGCTAACAAATTTGATAAGTATGCATTAAATGTTATGTTTTGACCAAGCTGTTATCAGTCTATCTGGAATTTTGATATATATTCTGGTGAGAGCAAATCTATACAAAAAACTGTATTTCATCTTTTAGACAATTTTAAAATTAAGGACTATTTCTGGTTTATGGATAATTTTTATAACAGTAATTTTTAACTGTTACTTTCCAAAAATACATATATATGTGGTACATTATGATTGAAAATACATAAAATGGTCATATTGCATTCTCTTTATGCTATAGCATGCCGAATAGCAACAGATGGATCTGCCACAATTATAGACCATCTACACTGTAGGTGGCAGCACCTCCGTTCTTGGTATTAGTTAGAAGTCAACTGTCATCATAGAGAAACACTAATGCTGTATAATTGCTGTGTTCCTCAATGTAATAGCAACATAAAATTATATAAAAGACTTCAGTTTCATTCATTTCCTAAATCTAAAAAAACCTGGAGAATCACTATTAAAATAGGAAAGACCGTATTAAAGCATGTCAAAGTTCGTGACACCGATTACACTCCATCGAAAACAATAGGTTAGTTACAATTATTACTTTTTAATGTTATATATTTTGATATAAGAAACAAAAATTATTAAGCACGTCTATGTTAAAATATAGGTCTCCTGTAATTAATGCTTCAATCAACTTCAAGTATTTGAAAAACAGACATCGACCTCTCTCTGTTTGATGTTGCTGATCTTTTTTCAAACTAGTTATGGACTGTTGAAAGGTTGAAATTATTCAAATATTTCTTTAATATTACATTTATTGGTGAAAATTGTTCAGGTGATAAAAATGAGATGAGTGCTCTCTAAATGTTTTGCTCTGAATGTTGTGTTTTGGCACTAGACTGCAAATGAGATCATGTTTTTGAAATGCAGAAAGTCTGAAATTTAATACAATTTAAATGTTTAAAAATAAAGCAGCAATTATGAGCATACTTAAAATTACTATTAAGCATTACATTGATATTATAGAAAAGTTAACAGTACCATAAACAAATTTAAAAGACTAGTATGATAAGTGTCTGATGCATCATAAGTTTTCTTGATGAATAATGGCAGCATGCATTAAATATCAATTTTCCTAAAATCATGAAAGGTTCTGACATATTTACGATTTTTTTTACAAATATGGTATACGAATAAAATCATGACTCAACTGAGAAATACTTTCCACAAACAAAACATAAAAATAGTTATGTAAATAAATGTAATAAGAGTCAATAAAAAGTTATATACAACATTATGATCCTGCTATAAGATCTCAAGAAGTAATTTTTTACTATGAAGGACCTTTAATATATACAATTTACTTGTGACACATGCTTACAATGTGGATTATGCAGGTTTACAATAAGCATTGTTTAATATCACTTATCTTACAATTAACTCTACTTTTGTACCAATTTTTTTTTTCTTTCAATATCATTTAATTGTTTCTTAAGCTCAGAAACAGTCAACTTGCTGAAGTCCATAATGAATTAGCTTAATTATGTAGAAAATTAAAAAGACAAATGCAAACTGAGAGCGAAAAGCTATGTAACAGCTGGATGCTAAGCCTAAGCTATACCAAGGATGTAAGTGGCACCGCAAGTGGAGAAATTTTGCATGTACGATGGTCTATTTCCAAAGTTGCTTATTTTTTCTTGATATTATTATTAAAATTATTATTTATTATACTTTATATTATTAAAAATATGTAAATACATATATAAATGTTCATATTTAAATAAATTCAAAAATATTAATTTATTAGGCACTTTGTAAATAAGATGGAGAATGTGTAAATTGATGTTTTTTAATGAATTAAAATGGTTGCCATTAATGCATATTTCATCAATTTCTATTAAACAGAAATACAGTATTACCTCGGAGTTATGTAATAAATGGGATTGGGAAGCATAATGTAAGTCAGGGTTTACAGATTCTCAAATCTAATTTCAGGTACATATGTATCAGGTTCTTAATTGGCTCTTTATTCAAGAACACAACAAATTATAAAAGTTTATAATATATAGTTGTAATTAAAGACTCTTAATCAACATATCAGCAAAAGAAATATGTACAGTTCGTTCCAAAAAAGGTAGTCATCTAAGCAGAAAAAGTTCAGCTTCCTTACAATACTTAAAAACCAATGAGATTAATCGGTTCAGACATGAATTCGAGTTTGCGGAACTTTGGAAGATTCCATATTTTTTTCTAAGCAACAGGGTTAGGTAGGCTTAATGACAGGTGTTCAATGATTTTACCGGAAAACTGATTTTGAACATTTATTAGTAAAGTTTTAATTTATTATTTATAAATTAATCTATGTTGTTATTAATTTAAATTTATTAGGAAAGTTTCAATTTATTATTTACAAATTAATCCATGTTGTTATTAATTCTGGCAAAATGCAGAATTATATAATCTTTTTTCTTTTGTATGGTAAGCTTGGTGGCTAAATTTTAATTGCCCCTTTCTACTCAAATAGAGTACTAAGGGAGTGCATTATATAGTCGTAACTAAACAAATAATTAAGCGATAAGTTGTTAAAGCACCAAGCAAATGCATTGGCAATAACATAATTGCGACTATGGGAAGTATTTTATTTTATTGTTTTATTTGAAAATGCATTAAGATATTTTATTTGAAAATGTATGCTTCTTTCTGTGTTTGTAATAAAATTAAAAACTGTTTCAAAATGATTCTCATTGATAAAATGCTTAGTATCAGTTAATTGACCAAATGATAAAAACCAAACAATATTTTTTCATTTCCATGACAACTTAATCATCAGATTTAAAAAAGAAAATATAAAAATTTAACCTGAGTGTCAGTGTGTCAAAATGAATTTTGTGTTATTATGTCTGTTTTGGGTTTTCTACTAATTTTTCTAATAAGAGTTTATATTTGTGTTGGATAGTCACTATAGTTTATGTTCTACTATGTCTTTCTGAAAGTTCGGTAAAAAGATAAAGTATTCAATTGTTACATATTTACCTATTGTGTTCTATTTATTTTAATAAAAATATAACCATGGTCTATAAATATATATGGTCATCACACTTCGACAAGATTGCTGTAAGATTTTGAAATCCCATCACTAGAGTGCGCTGCATATCACGTAGGGCTAAAGCTCTGGATATACAGAGCATTACGTAGGGCTGAATTCGTACTTGTAACCTGACCTAGATTGTTGTTAGAGAAGTAATTTTATTTATTTTTCATGAAAAATGCCAATATGTTGTTCTGTGTTGGCTGCAATTCAAGATATAGATCCTGTAAGGAAAAACACAATATGTTCAAGGTAAAACAAATGTGTATACATCCTATTAGCAAAACAAACTTTTGCATAATTAATAAAAAAAGTCACAAAAAAAATGTTAAAAAATTTTTTTAAGGAATTATGAAGATACGATATACTGTACTCTTAATAAATTTTTTTTTGTTTTATAATCAAATTAAAATATTTAAGAAGTTCTGCCTGCGATATTTTTATGAAGTCCAATTATGAATATTTTAATGTTTATAATTAATAAATTTATGATATTGTTGACATCTTTTGATATTTTAACAAAATCCAAGGTTTGAAAATTGTAGGATTGTAGATAATGCTAAAAGAATTAATTCTGCCTAGATTAGCTTAAGATAAACTAAATTAAATCATAAATTCACAGCTTGACGACGACAGTATCTGAAGTCAGTATTAAGTCTATGGAATCCTATATTAATCTTATTACTATAGGATTACTGTACTCTCGCATAGGACTCAATACTGCCTTCCGATGCTGTCGTCAATTTTTTTTTTTATATAAAGATAAGACACGTTAATCGGGAATGAATTGATCACGATAACTTTTAAGAGTATTTTAATGAGATTAAAGATTATATTTATATAGAACGTTTAATTAATTTAATGAGAAATTTAACAAAATAAAATTAAAAATTAAATAAAGATGGTGTATTTTCGAGTAGTACGAAGTAGATATTTTTAAGAGTTAATTTTATTTTTACAAGATTTTTAAAATATTCAAAAATTACGTCCGTAGAGAATTAAAAATAATAAAAAAAAAAATTACTGTAATTTGAACAAAAAGAAATTAGATTTGTGTAGAACTACATCATTTCTATAACTGTAAAAATTCCAGTTGTTAACTCAATTTAAATCTGTTTTTTTAATCCTATAAAAACAATAAAGTTTTTTTTTTTCCTCTTTTTATTTATACATATACATGTTTTGATACTCGGATAATGCAAATAAGGGAAGAAGAAAAAAAAAAAAAAAGAGGAAAATCTCGTTTGCGCTTCAGAAAAATAAAAACATTTTCCTATTAAAATCAAGTTAGTTAGATACTAAGATAGGATGAGGATTTATGTGATCATTATTTGAATGCTATGATACAAACTCTTAACATAATTAAGAAATGAAACTAGATAGTCTTTTATCTGATTTTTATCATTTTCCCACAAGAAAAGTTGAAAATTCCATCAGCGATATTGGTTAAGCTTGATTAAAGTGTATGTTGTTATTATTTTCTATCTTTTTTTTTGTTATCTTATCCTCGCTGTAGTTTGATTGTTATACTGTACCTTGATGCAAATCTAAAAATACTTTGAATGGATGAACTATCGCTTAGCTGCTAAATAAATTAAAACTTTTAAAAAAAAGTTACATTGTTCTTTTTCTTTATTCGTGTTTCTATTCAGAAACAAATCAATATATTAAAACAGTAGATTATTATTAAACAATATAGTTTTTTAACAGCACATTTAGACTCTTTATTTTAAATATTTAGACAAGATCTAAGATACCCATACCTATCTTTAACTCTAGAGAATTTAAGTGAAACTTAATGTAACTTAATGCAATTTAATCAGATTTAACTCAACCTAACTAAATACAAGACAACTTAACCTACAAGCGATCCAATTCTAATGCAACTTAGCACAACATTTTAACTTAGTGTAACAATCCTAACTCTAAGTTATTGTGCAAATTAAGCTAACTTAGCACAACTGATCTCAATATAGTTTAATTCAACTCACTAAACTCAATATAACTTAATGTAACTTAACATAACCAAATTAATGCCAATCTAATCCAATTTAACTCTACCTAACTAAATTCAATCTAATTCATCAACATTCAGTTTTTTCCCCCCCTCCTCATACAAAATTTTTTTTTTTATATTATTTATTTTTAAGAATTTATATAAATAATCACGTTACGATCAGAATATATTAAATTTTATTTAATAAAAATTATAAAAGATAAAAAAAAATTAATATATATATATATTAAGAAGAAAAATAAACTAAAAATATATTTTATATAAATAAATTCGCTCAGGATCGTCATCTGTTAAATTATTTATTATATTCAAAGTTTATCGGAAATAAGATTTGTAGAATTTCCAGATATAAATTCTGAGTTATTTGATCTATACGTGTTTCATAATGTTATGATCTATTAAAGTTTAATTGTGAATATAATTCTCTATTTATTATGCATCTATCTCAAATCAATGATAATGTCAAGTCAGTAAACAGAATATTCTTGGATATATTGACTTAAGTAAATTTTAGTGGATATTTTCGTCTTTTCATTTAATACACTTTTCTCTTTAAAACTATTTGCTTTAAAGAAAATGATTAATGCATGAATTTACATTTCTGATATATAAATATTATCAGAATTTTCACAATTAAAATTACATAAATGTGTTTTTTTTCTCTCTTGATTTGATATCAATGCAGCGATTGAAAAGATGGAATATATAAAGAACGTAAGTTTATTAATTTCAAACAAGTATACTATTTATTTAATAAAAAAAAAATCTATTTATTGATTTCAGAATTTGTCAAAATTTATTACTAAAAATCAGAGAAAACACATGACAAAAGGATCATGTTTTTTTTTTTTTTCTAATATTCGTCCATTTTTATGAGCAGTAATCTTACAAAATATCGTACAAAATAACACAAAACTTTTATAAATTTTGATTTTTGCATAAAAATTACTTTATTTTCGATTATAATAAAACAAATTTGCTTTGTTTAATGCCGAAAACAGGCTTTATCAAAGTTCTTCGTAAAGTTTCAAGCTGAAACTTGATGATATTGGCGAAATTTACTTGATATTTGACTGTAAAATATTGATTATTATTGTAAAATAACATTGATGATCGATCATAAAATATGAACTCTGATCGCAGCAGACTTTCGTATTTTTGAAACATACTGTTAAATATATTTCAAAGTAGACACAAATTTATTTTAAATTATCTAAAAATTAAGTTAAAAAAAAACTCTAATCATTGAAAATTAAAAAAAATTAATACGAGTAAAATCATAAATTACCTATAAAATATTAATTATTTCTTTAACTATTAATGATTGAAGAAAATTCCGTGGAGATCGTTCAAAATAAATTTCCTAAAAAGCAGTCAGGACAAGACAATCTCTAATCATTGAAAATTAAAAAAAAATAATACGAGTAAAATAAATAATTATATTTATTAATCATAAATTACCTATAAAGTATTAATTATTTCTTTAACTATTAATGATTGGAGAAAATTCCGTGGAGATCGTTCAAAATAAATTTCCTAAAAAGCAGTCAGGACAAGACAATTCTTCGACTCCCTAAACTACCTTTTTCTATAGTTTTATCGCCATCGTAAAATATTTTATATATTCATACTAACCTAGATATAGAAGTACAATTTTCATAATGTTTTCTCTCTCTCTCTCTCCCTCCTCTTGTGATGCTTTTAAAAATTCCTTCACGTATAACCAAATCCTTCTTTCTTATCTTTCCCTTCGTGTTCAACACTTTATAACTAGATGTTTATCCTTTGCATTCAAATATATTGTTTAACATTATATGAACAGACATTTTTACCTCGTCCCTGTATCGTCATAATCAGTTAAATTTATTTTATTACAATTAAAAGTCATCCCGAGAAAATCGTGTGTTCTTCTCTGATAACTAAAACGATTAATCGTTCATATTTATTCATTTATATTACAAAATATAATATAATATCTAAAAATTAATAATAACAATGAACAAATTATAGTAATAAATTTATTAAAGGCCACTTTAAACTCTCTTCTACACATAAGTCCCTTAGGCAGGATTTTGTTTTACTGTGTAATTCTGTCAGCAGTTTTCTTTATTCCAGTTAACTTCAATTGACCTCAACCACTTGACCGAGAAGATAACTTTTGTTCAAGTACCAGATTTATCATCTTTTAAATCATCCACAAGAATGCATTATTCTAATTTTGCCTGAAGTGTTTTTCTAATTTTATTTCACTTATGGATTTCTTTTGCTCACTTTGCATTCGTAGACAATAGGTTTTATAAAACGTCTAGACAGAATTTTTATTTTATAATATATATATATATGTACGTAAATTTAAAAACTATTGTAGAATTTAAATGTAAAGTACAAAATACGTAAAAAATACGTATAAATAAAAATACGTAATAAAAATACGTAAAAATACGTATAAATAAAAATACGTATAAAACGTAAATAAAAATACGTAAAAATACGTAAAAATACGTAAAAATAATAATTACGTAAATAAAAATACGTAAAAATACGTATAAATAAAAATACGTAAAAATACGTAAAAATACGTATAAATAAAAATACGTAACGTAAATACGTAAAAATACGTAACTTATACGTACGTACGTAACTTTAAAATACGTATAAATACGTAAAAATACGTACAAAATACGTAAAAAATACGTATAAATACGTAACTTTACTTATACGTACGTACGTAACTTTAAAATACGTATAAATACGTAACTTTACTTATACGTACGTATAAGTAGTTTTTTTTTTCTTACTGTATTTATAATTAAAAAAAATCCAAGTACAAACACGTTCCAAGTATAGTAAGACCTCCGCGTATAACGCGGAGGTCTTACTATACTTGGAACGTGTTTGTACTTGGATGCACTTGGTCGTACTGTACTTGGAACGTATTTTGTACTTTACTTTAAATGTACTTGGAACTGTATTTTACTGTACTTGGAACTGTATTTTGTACTGTATTTGGAACGTAATTTGTACTTTACTGTACTTGGTCGTACTATACTTGGAACGTATATTCCGCGTTAAACGCGGAGGATACGTTCCAAGGAAACAAAGCGCTAAATGAAACAGCGTTAAACGAGGTCATTTTAACACTGTAAATAATGAAGAGAGGTGAAACAGGACAGTAATAAAAAATATATACATAGCATTTTTTTTATTTTATTTTGTAACATGTATTATTACTATTGAATTACATTAATTATAGACATATATTTTTAATGCTAATATCGATTGGTATTCATAAATCATTCATGAAAAAATTCTTAAAATTAGAAAATTAAAAATTTTAAGAACAAAAAGCCTTAAGAACAAAAAGCAGTAATCAGATTGCAGTAAGCTATAAACAATGAATATTGATGAAAGGAAAAAAGTTCTAACTTCAAGGAACTATAAAACTAAAATGGGATAATTATTTTTATTACTGTAAAATAACATTGATGATCGATCATAAATATGAACTCTGGTTATTTTTATTACTGTAAAATAACATTGATGACAGATCATAAATATGAACTCACCGCTAGTGTAAAATAACATTGATGACCGATCATAAATATGAACTCTGACCGCAGACTTCTTATGTATTTACTGCACTGCATTGATATCAAATGCACTATGAGACGGCATAGGGGTATCAATGTAACAAATTCCTGCGATTTCGGATTTATGTAAGAATAACGGTTTGAAAAACCAGTCCAAAATGAATCAATCAAAAATATAGAATTCGAAAAAACCGCGTTATATTGAATTAGCGTTAAACGTAGCAGCGTTAAGCGGGGCCTTACTGTAACGTATTAAGATACAATAAGACCCCGGTTAACGATGTTTCAATATACTCATATAATTCCGAAATCGCACTAATTTTTTGCTTTGATACGCCTATGCCGTCTCGCAATGCATTTGATATCAGTTCAGTGCAGTATATACGAAAAGTCTGCTGCGGTCACAGTTCAGTATTTATGTTCGTTTGTCAACGTTATTTTATAGTTAAAGTTTAACCAACTAATACGGAAAAATTATGAATCAGTTTGTACACAAAATCATTCAAATTTTGATAGAAATGTCATGGATGCGATGTCTCGCTATCGATAGTTGCTTGCTGAACGAAAGAAGAAAAAAAGGCAAACGATTTTTCGTTAGATGATTCTTAACGAAAAAACAAAAAGTATTAAACGAGCAAAAATTATTTAATTGAATATTTTTGATTTTCACGAATTAATTATGAATACAAGTCGAAATCAGCAATAAAAATATTCACCTATTCCCATTATTACGTATTAAGATTCCCCTCGTTTAGCGCTTGGTTTTTTTGGGAACGTATCCTCCGCGTTAAACGGGATCTTATTGTATATAATTATCCGAATCCGAATTAAATTATCTTCCTTATAACGAATATGTATCAAAGAAAATTTAATATTCCTTTCTGTTTACAATGAATTTTTTTAATCCCTTTTAATCATATAGTTATGTATAAAAAATAAACAACTTTATTTTTTGTCAAAATTCAATTTTATAAATGAAATATTGAAATAAATTAAAAATTAAAGTATCGATTATAATCAATCAACATCTTTCAAGAAAAATTTATAAATCGCGAAAGGAATCGTGTGCATATATATAAAATATGTAATAAATTAAAATATCGATTCTAAAAATGTATAAATATTTTTTCATCCGATTATAATGAAGAAAAAAAAAAGGAGAGAAAATAAATTGTTTGAAATTTTTTTTTTAAATCAAGAAAAATATATAAATCGCGAAAGGAATCGTGTGCATATATATAAAATACGTAATAAATTAAAATATCGATTCTAAAAATATATAAATATTTTTTCATCCGATTATAATGAAGAAAAAAAAAAAAGGAGAGAAAATAAATTGTTTGAAAAATTTTTTTTAAAGCTAGTTTGAAAAAAAAAATTGATAGAAAATAACATTAAGAGCACTTTTCTTCTTCTTGCAGATATAAACAGTCAGTTATATATACATAAATTAGGGAGAGAGAGATAATCACATAAAATATAATAATAATAATAATATCATTCTATTGTAACTCGTGTATGTATAATAATATTTTGTTTTGTTCATATAGATGTGATTTATCAAAAAAATTAATTTATTAATGATTAACATGTTTATCTCTCTACCTTAATAAATAAATTATTGATATCAGAAAAGAGTGTTTTTATAAGTTGTTATTATTATTATTAAACCGGAAGAGATGGCGCACATTTTTTTTGTTTACTGATAAAATTAATAATAATAATAATCAAAAATTTTTATTATTCAAAATAGTTTACGTGGAACCATACGCAAAAAAAGTAATGTCAAAAATTAGTTAAAAAGTTGAAAAATAAACAATTTTTTCAACTGTTTTCATTTTGTTTAACTAATTTTTGACATTATATTTTGCATATGGTTCCGTGTAATCTATTTTGAATAATAAAAATTTTTAATTATGATTATAAATTATATTATCAGTAAACAAAAATAGGTGAGCCATCTCTCCCGATTTTACCTTAATGTGTATTTTTAATCTTCTTAGATAAAGTACATCATCATCTATGCTGTTCAAATGAATGGCAGTTACTGTATGATATGCCATAATCATTACTACAATGTCATCTTGGCTCCTGAATGTGCCGTCTCTCCCTCCGCACCATCTCTCCCGACATTACCCTAATATTTTAAGAAGTTTTGTTTAAATTTAACATCATTCTTTGCAATAAACATATTTAATTCTTATAAAATATTATTTTAAACATAAAACATGATTTTTATCTACTTTACAGTAAATTATTCCAAATAAAAAAAAAAAACTAATATTTTACTATAAAATTCCTTTTTACAATTTTTTTAAATAAATCCCTTAATATTATAGATTTATATAAAATTTATATGTTGTGCTATTGCTTTAAAAATATAAAATATTCCCGATAAAATAAATTAAATCAAGATTTAGATTTGATTCATTTTTGCTTCCCAATCTGTTTTCGTCCAAATATTTTTCTTTTATGTAGTCTAGATAAATATTTTCTCAGACGTTAATATGTAGAAAAATTTGAAAATATAAATAATAATAATAAAAATTGATTAATTCGCAAACATTTGTAATTTAATGTTTTCTCTTTTGTTGGGTTAATAATAAGAGACAATAAATAGAAATGAAAATAAAATTAAATTAGTGTTTATATTCTTTTATTTTCATTGTGATTTGTAAATTTTTAAAAATTTATGTTAAATATATAATTTATTTAGTTGGAATTATTTGAAATTTCTTGATTAAATTCTACATAATTAAAAATATATAAAACTTTAATACTTTCTGTCTCATGGTATTCCTTCCTTAGTAAAATTTTTCTGTCATGGTATTTTTCACTGAATCGAACTTACACTTCAATAGATTTTAACTGTTGAAGAATATAATATTCTATATAAATATATTTTTTTCTTTCGAAATTATAAGTTATATGAGGATGTAGTTTTATTTTAAGGCAGAAAATCTACCATAAATCTTAGTTATCTATGTATTATCAACATTTTACAGAGTTAATGTTATATATAGAATACATATACTATACCATGAGTGACCAAGCTTCATATCACTATGAGCCACATAGGAGAATCTCAAATAGTTGAGAGCCGCAATCAGTTTCTTTCTGGGTCTTTATAAAATCAGATGGTGCTAGAGCCTCTCTCCACCTTGCTATGGAATTTTGCTATGACACTAAGAGGCTATGGAAGAGGGAGATTACTCAGAGTGGATACAGAAAGCCGGTGTCTGTGGATTATTGATAGGTATGGATTTTATGAAGTCTGGGATATGTGGCAATAATAATTATTATAATTGGTCTTGCTAGCAGTTCCGTACAGTTAAAACATAAGTTCTTAAGATGACACTGCAAGTCCAAAAAATAAGGAACTTCTCACAGCACAGTCCTTGAAAATGCTGAATGTTGTTGTATTATGCACCATAATGTTTAGTGGGCATGGCCAGGCTATGCTATTTTTTTTCTGGGTCAATGAGAGTCGCATCAGTTTTTTCAGGTAATCTTAACAATGGTTTCAAAAATCATTTATTATATATTTTACATGCATTAATTTCGTATAGATGCATACTACTTTTTACAATAAATAAACAAATTACAAATATATATTTTTATAATTAAGCATGCATTTGCTCCATATTAACTATTGATTTCATGATATGGAGCCACACTAGAGGTACCAGAGCTGCAATTTGGCCACCCTGGTACTATACTATCTTATATGCTTATCATATTATGCAAATTTTCAATATAAGATATTTTCAAATTTGGCCTTAATTTTAATAAAATTTTATAAGAAAATTTGATGATTTTCATTATTTACAACTGTCACGCTTCAAAATCATTCGAAGTTTGTTCATTAATGTATTCTAACTGTAAAAATTATATTAAAAAAAGTTTAAAAAATCCACAAAATTGCAGTTCGTGTGACAGAAAAAATATTTCCAAATTTTATCGAATTTTCCAATATATCTCTAATTACAGACTCGGTATGAATAATAAATGAAAAAATCCCTATAAGACATAAACCAAACTATAAATAAACACCAATAAAAATCAGGTAAATAAAAATACATATAGAGTCATAAAAGCAATAAACAATATTAATGGTAGAATGAAAGATACAATATCTTATTATTAGAATTTTTTTTTCTTTAATAAAAAAAATAAATACAGAATTTAGAGATGGTTTTGAAAGTTGCATTACGTGTACATAGATTATTATTATTATTATTATTATTATTAATACAATAGTGTAAAAATCCCAGTTTCCCAGTTTAGAGTTCATAGATTATTATTATTATTATTATTAATACAATAGTGTAAAAATCCCAGTTTCCCAGTTTAGAATATTTTTGATAAATATTTTATTTATTCTAAATTTTTAAAATTAGTTATGGAAGAAGAAAAACAATAAATTTTAAAGGACAGTTTATTTAATATCATTAACAAATATGGCATCATTTTTATCAATAATAAATCATGTTTATTGTATATGATTTTACACATCCAATTTAAATATTTTTATTTATTTACACTTCTTGATAAGAAACAGAATCAAATAATTAAAATAAGAATAACAGTATAATAAAATTGATTAAATTGCATATATATCTAATGAAAAATGTCATCTATTCATAATTTTTAATAATAAATGAAGACATTATTAATAAAAATGATTATAATTTTTCTTCAATTAATCATTCATTGATTCAGTCAATCAAAAAAATATGACTGTATGCTTTATTGTAATTTTTTTCGTTTTTGTTTTCGTCAGTTTACGGACGAAGAAAAAAGGATAGAAATTAAAATTTTATGATTATATCATACAAGACCGAAGAATAGAAAGAGAAAAAATCAGAACCGATGCAATAAAAAAAAAAAAAAAAAACGATTCTACCTTTCGCGTTTGGACTCATCCACCTTAGCTAGGCGCGGCTTTCGTGGACGGACAATACAAATGTCGATTCTAACAAAAAAAAAAAAAAATGTTAAAAAAAAGAAAAGAAAGTAATAATAATAAATAATTTAAGTAGTTGTAACATATAGTTCGCCTTTCTACCGTTAGAGGAGCGTAACCGCTAGAGAAACAAATTATAGCTGTACGTTTAACATTTCAGGGAAAGAGGCGGTTGGGAGTTTGGATGGAGACCATCGTTCACGATTACTTTGTAAATGTTTCAGAAGGTTAGTTGTCTATACGGTCGATAGGTTCCACAAGCTATACACTATGCGATTGGTTTTGGCAAAAGCCTCTCGGATAAATGATATAAGACCTTACAATGACGTCACACAGAAAGTAATTGGTAAATTTGAAGTTCGGTGTGAAAAACATTGCGTTTTTGTTATTTAAAAATTTACTAGATACCTCAGATTTAGTGTAACCTAACTGAATTTTATATTTTGCAATTTCTAATGCTATACTCCTTTCTTTTTTTTTTTTTTTCCTATCTGTAAGGTTTGCATCTGTATATATAATATGCATGAGGGTTTGCATTCGTATGAGATGCTACTAAAATAATAAATAATATAATATAGTAACCAAAAAAAAATAACGAAATTAATATATTACTAAAAAACATAGTAGGAGATGTAAAATAAGTTATTGTGATCAAAATAAAAACACTATTGTAATGTTGCGGTGTGTGTGTTATTGGTGCACGTTACGTCTGTGCATACCTCGTTTGATGCGCAGAAACCTATTCGAAGCAATTGCTAGGAGTGGCAAGACTACTAAGTACATGGCTGGGGGTACTCTGCAGTAATATGATTTAGACAGACGGCCACAGCTCGGTTTCTGCATAACACAGAATGCGTGTGTGGTAAGTTGAACAGACGGTGTGAGCAACACACCGAAGGGGGAAGAGCAGCAAATACTGGCTAGATAGCTT
The DNA here is from genome assembly GCA_000484575.1 of Olivierus martensii. NCBI lineage: Eukaryota > Metazoa > Arthropoda > Arachnida > Scorpiones > Buthidae > Olivierus > Olivierus martensii. Next base: position 30,718 of record AYEL01080799.1, read on the forward strand.
TAACGATAATGCTGAACGTTGATACTTCCCTGCCTTTTTTCATCCTCGCAACTTATTGTTTTCTTTTTTTTTTTTTTCATTCCCTCCCCTCCTTACGACATTTATTATAATAAACATATTGCGTAATAAATATACGAGATTGTTAAATATATCAGAATTATATCTGTGATTTATTTTAAAAATGTTAAAATTATTCTGTAAATTTTAAAATGTGTGCATTGCATGATGGTTGAGTGTGTTTGTATAGTAATTATGTAGAAGAAATTTAATTAAAGTCTTATGAGTTTTATTACCGGTTTTAATCCCTTTTAATTAATCATTACACAGAATAATTTTATCTTATTCGTTAAAAATCAAGACCTGATTTTATTTTGTTGTTGACAATTTCATCTAGTATTAATCAATTTTATTTCCATTAACCTCGAGTTTAATGACTGTTGACTGCTTTTATCTGTCGGAAGGGATATATATTTTATAATTTTTGTTTAATTTATAGTTATAACAGTAACAAACGATGGCTATCGTTAAATATGATGATAAAAAATAGAAGAAACCGTACGGGGAAAATAAATTTGTTCGAGGGGTATTCACACCTTTTTGATCGTCATTTTCCGAAAATTCATAAAATTTCTTCCGTCAATTAGCCAAAATTTCGCGATCGAAATTGTTACCATAGTAACCGCAGAACGGTGAAGGTTGAAGTGGGGGGGAACGAAATTCGGTACTCAAACGGCAGGCTCGAGTAGTCAAAGGTGTGGTCGTAACATTGAAGGGGGTTTAGAATTAGGTAGTCGTAAGAGTTGTTTGGCGCTGCCTAATCTAATTATAAATACCCACTCTATTCTTCAAGCGTACCGTTCCGTAATATGATTTGTCATATCACAAACCCTTTTCCTCTGTTTCTGAACTAATTAATTTGCACCTAACTTTAGAGAAATGTTAAGTCATCCATGTTTTGCAATGAAAGACTTTTATGCATTCGTGAACCGACAGAATATTATTGAACGGTTCTTTTAAAAATCGAGCCGTATTTCTAACCGTTTAAAAATCAACTCATGAAGATTTAACTGTACCCACGAGAGTGATTTAGTTCAATCATTGGTCCAACCCCTACTGTGGTTTATGTAACTGAAGTATTTTTTGTCAAAATAATAGATGAATAATGGAAAAAAAAATCAAAGCATGACTCGGTAATTGTTTAAAGTATCCCCTAAGTCAATTATAATAACCTATATTTGAAATTTTCTTTTTTTCTTCCCTCTCCATTAACTGGCTTTTTAACTTTTGTTCTCTTTGATCATTTCTTTATATTAACCATTTTCTAAGTATTTTTTTTTTTTTTTTTATTAAGTGAATAATGAGTCGAAAATATCTAACGACATGGTTTGAGAAAAATACTTTTAAAAGAAGAAAAAAGAAAAAAAAAATTGATAATTCTTTAATGTCATATTTTCACTGAAGTGAAAAATTTAATTTCTGGGGAATTATTTTATTAGAAAAAAATTATCCATTAAGAGATACGTGTTTTTTTAATATATATATATATATACGGATGAAGAATTAGAAAAAAATTATCCATTAAGAGATACGTGTTTTTTTAATATATATATATATATATATATACGGATATAAATATATAATTGTTTTATCAGAAATGTTTTGATCGTCTAAATATTATTAAATAAATTTATTGACACAAGTCGAATTTTTAACGTAATTCCTACTAAATATTGACATTTTTAATTTTTTTCTTGACGATTAATTCCTACTAAAAATGATATTAATAAAAATATAATAAAATTATTTAACAAGAATTTTTATACCCAAATGCTTCTAAGTAGAAAAAAAAAATTCAATTCAGAATGAAAAAATGAATGAATTTTTTGATCAAAATTATTCATAAGTAGCAACAAAAAATTATACAAAAAAAAAAAAGGAAAGTCTAACTCGAAACGTGCCTTAATCTATTATTTCCTTTTTTTTTTACTTTATTTTTAACTAAAAAGTTACTTAACAATATTTATTAAACATTATTCGTAGTGGTATTAAGTTAGAACAGTCCAAACATTTTAGAAAAAATATATATAATAAATTTAAAGAATCTATCCAGTCATAAATTGTAATTTTATTAATTCTTTCTACTAATCCTCTACATCTATTCATGAGAGTATCCGCCAAAATAATTTTTTAACACGTAGTAATATTTGACTGCCACAATTTAAGAATTAGTCTTCTATATACTAGCAAGTTTTTACGCAGGAAAAAAAAAATAATAAAAAATTATTATTATTATTATTATTATTAGCTTTCGTTTAATCTACTCGAATTAATAAACATAACCGCATGCTCTTAAGTAAATTTCAAATATACTCCAAGCAAATGTTTTGATTAGAAAGTGAGATTCGTGAGTTTCACTGCTGCATACCGAAGTATAATTGAATAAGCACTCGGTTTTATATCAATAAAAAAAAAAATAATTTAATCTAAATTTTTATCAGAATTTCTATAAAGTTCACGCTCAAAACAATATCCTAGTTTTCAACTAATTTGTTTTAAAAATTAGCAGTTTTAATAATTTCGATTAATTTTCCAATTTATTCTAAGTTGATTAATGATCAGGGACTCTCAGAGAAAATGTAAGGCCCAGGGTAACTAATATTTTTGAGGCCCTTAAAAAAAAAGAAACAAAATTGACAAATATACAGTGGTAAGTGTACAAGAAAAGCGAAAACATTGATAGAGAACTTCAAATTTTGACAAAAACTAAAGCTCGAATAGTATAAAAATATACAAATATATATTTTCTAACTTATTAAATTAAAATTGGAGTCCCTAAAATCATGAGGCTTTTAAAAAAATTGACAAATATACACTGGTAAGTGTACAAATAAGCGAAAACATTGATAGAGAACTTCAAATTTTGACAAACATTGAAGCTCGAATGGTATAAAAATATACAAATATATGTTTTCTAACCTATTGAGTTATAAATTGAGGCCCCTAAAATTGTGAGGCCCCTAGCAACCGCCCCTTTTTTGGCCCCTCTCTCTGATAGCCACTGATAATGATTGTCTGTGATTAAAATTTATTATTTAATATAGTTTTAACTTATAAATTTTTTATGAGTTTTTTTGAAATTTTCGGTATGAAAAGCACTTATATATATATATTATTTTTGGTTTCTTTCTTTGATTTCTTAATAAAACTTCGTACAATCTGAAACAGCAATTCAGTCAGAGATAAATATTATGTAGTAAATAATACGCTTATGATACTGTGCATCTCTTTTTGGAACTTCAATAACTATAATTATATATCTCGTTTCTACTATAGTACTTAGCCTGGTGAATGCATTTTTATGTATAAATAAGTATATATATATTTGGTATTCATAAATGCATTTTTATATTAAAATGATAATTTTTTTTTTTAGAAAATTAATATTAGGACATGTATATAATTTTCTAGACATTCAATATATCGACTGCTTAATTGGAATTTGTGATACACTCTTTATTAAGCGGCAGAATTATTAATTAATTTTCATAGATAATCCCGTATAAGATTACACAAAAGGAAGAGAATATTTAATTATGAATAAATTAATTAATAAACTACGCAGTTTTGTTATTCGGTTAATTTCTTTAGATGATGGAAAAGGAATGCACAATGATAATCCGGGTTGCAAGCAAGCGTTAAAGCTCGAAAATTGCTTCAATTGATTTGCAAATGGCGGTTTCTGTCAACAGATGTGGTTAAGAGTCTCTGCATCCTTGGAATACGTACGTTCAAATTAAATTAATTAACCAAACCGAATTCACTCTGAACTATCTGTTATAGTTGCTTTTAACTCTATTAGGCTTTTATCTGTATTTTAAAGTTCGGTTTCGATTATATCTCGTATTTATTGTTGTTTAATAAAATAAAAACAAAAAGTTCTAAACAGTAAATCTTTAGAATGAAAATTACTGAATTTTAAATTATAAAAAAAGAATAAAAAACGAACTGACAAAAACTTCAGAATGAAACTTTTATGAGAGTGAAGAGGGGAAAAAAAAAACATGAAAAATTACAGAATGTGAAATTTAAAATGAAAAAAAAAATAAAATAAAGTAAAAAGTTGTATTTTTGCTTATTTTTTGTACATTTATTGTGGAACACACTGAGTAAATTGAAATTTGTCACTTAAGAAATATAAAAATTCGATTGATATCTCGATAATATAATTTTTTCTACAGACTATCAGCTATACTAGAACTTCTTAAACTTTTCCACTTGGCGACCCCTTTTACCCCGAGAAAAATTTTCGCGATCCTGGATGTAGAGGTATATAATACTAGGAATACGAATTAAAGCATTTGCAAAAATTTCTGCGACTCCCAAATTTTGTTACGAGACCCCATATGGGGTCGCGACCCATACTTTGAGAAGCACTGAGCTATACGACTATACATAAATTGATATAGGCCTTCAAGGAAAAATTGATTATACAAAGTCTTAATAAAAATTCGATTGATATCTCGATAATATAATTTTACTACAGACTATCAGCTGTACAGAATATACATAAATTGGTATACAAGGAAAAATTGATTATACAAAGTCTTAATGAACTTATATATAAGACTTTTGTGAAGGTTTGTTAACAGAGTTGCAAGTAGAATTAATAGCCAAAAAAAAAAAATAATAATAATTAATTATATTTGTATACACTGTATATAAAATTACCTGATAGAAATCGTTAAAAAATTGACAATTTTCTTTTATATAAAAAAAATTAATCAATTAAAAGAGCGAAAAATCTTTAATTAATTAACGTTTAAAAAAATTTTTAAGTTGAATTTTTAGGTTTGTTTGTGTGAAGAGACAGAAATCAAATTAAGTTTTAAATGCAGCTTAATGGCGACAAATGTTGTATATGTAATAATTTACAATCGTTCTACACTTAATTGATTTAAAAAAAAAATAATAAAAATAAAATTCTTAATGATACTTTCAACTGGGAAAACATTCAATAATTAAGTAATTCGAGCAGTAATTGCTATTAATACCTTCGTCATTATTGAAGCTTTACTGTTAACTTCAACACCCAGATTTATATTTCGTGTTCGGAATAAGAGCGATAACATGTTTAATTTCGAATAACACTTTCAGAACGTAACACATTTTAATAGAGAATTTATAACAAAATTATGATCGAATGCAATAGTTTCATTCGAAATTCGTTCATTCGTAAAATAGTTCGCTCTAGATTTCTTTTTTTAAAAATTATTTTTAATTGCATAATTAAAGCGATTCGTATATAAGACGAAGGAAAAAATGTTTCTTCTTTTATTTTTTTTTTTATAAAGTTGTCGTTACATAAAGTTCGATGTAAACATCGTAGTTACAGCATCATCAGTGATGCATCAGATAGGCTGTGAGAAACCCATCATTTATTGTCTAGACCAACTACAACAAGAGGGATCGTTTGCTACTCCCTCCCAATCACATGACTGACGACCAGTAGTAATTTTAGTTGCTGGCAACAGATTGCTATTTCTAGATCAAACCAATCTTTGTGTGCTGAAACCAACCTCTAGAGATGTATATGCATATTTTATAAGTACAGGAAGCATCTTCGTTACATGAAATTTTCACGACTTATGAATTTTAAAACATTTCTTTCATGTTCGTACTATATGTGAGAGTATTGTGTCGGTACGTACAATACGTTTAAATGTACAGTAGCCAGTTCTCTTAACCATTTTTTTACATTAATTTCAATTTTATTTATTTAAAATACAAAGAAAAATATATATAAAAATAAACAAGAAAAGTCAATTAGTTCTCTATTTAAAAAATTAATCAAGAGTTTTTGCTAGAATAATATAAAGTCACTTTTTTTTTTTTAATAAATAAATTCTAAAGGCAAATTAAGTTAATTTTATAGATATTTGACTCGTAATGCTTCTCCAAGATATTGTTTTAAGTCAGGATTTATATAATCGATCTGGAGTTTAAAGTGTTAGGTTAAATTAATACCACTTGACAACTTGATGCGGTACGTTGGGATTATGTACAGCTACATATCACTTTGCTTTATGTGACTTACTAGGCTTCTATTCAGTTTATAATAGTTTAGGAAATAATTTTAGATAATTATTTCCTAAATAAATACACATAATCACTCAGTAGTCGAGTAAAATTTACACGCTTGTTTATTTTATTTTAAGCAATATTTTTTTTTTTTTTAAATTCTTCGTAACATTCATAAATTCATAAAGTTAAAAAAAAATGCCTTCCTAACTTAATAAATAGGGAGGAGTTTAAAGTTTGTTTTTTGCTTTTTTTTTTCAGTAATAATTCATGCACGATATTTAATTTATAAAGTTTTGCCAAATTAGAAGTAAAAGGCAAAACGAATTATATATGGCTAGCGTATATATATATATATTCCAAGGATATATAGAAAGAATAACAATTGAGTTTTTTTCCAACGGAAAATCCATTTAAACTTAGAGAAGAACGTCAGAGAAATTTATTGTGAAGAATAAAAAAAAAAACAGAAACGGAAATGAAACTCCTTCAAAAGAGCTTCTGTTTCTAAGACAATTCATTGGTTTATTGATGGATGATTTGCTTATTGATATTTTTGTAAACAAGAAAAGATTAAATAAACTACAAAAGAAAAACATGAAAAGGAAGAAAAAATAATAAATATAACATTTTGGAGTCCAAATGCAATAATAAAAAAAAAAAAAAAAGGAAAATTGGAGATAAGTATTTATAAAATTCGATAGATTACTTACTATAAACATACCTTCGCTTGAATATTAATAAATATATATTACGATCAGTAGATTGTATTAACAATAAATTCAACTTACTATTATTAATAATAATACTCTTATTGTTATGTATATAATAAAAATTCTAAGTTATATATTTTACTACATGCTGAAAATTTCTCTTAATTGATTGTTATGGAATCGATAAATTTTCATTAATTTCAATTTACTGTTAACGTTCGGTTTCTATTGATACCGAAATTTACTGCAATTGTTAAAATTGAAATTTACTGTCAATGAAAATTAGTAGATTTCGTAATAATTCTCAACTAGTAAAATGCTTTTAATCCCTTTGATAACTACTACCACAAATTAGATTAATCTCTTTTAAGGAGTTATAAAAATAATAATAATAATAATAATAATAAAATATTAAAGTAAATTAAAAATATTTAAAAATTTTTAATTAAATGATATCAATTTTAAAATGAATTTTCTAAGATATAGAATATATTATTAAATTTAAAAAATTGATGAAGAATATTCATTGAATAATTTATTTTGTTATTTTGTTTTGTGTCAATGGAATGAAAACTTCATAATTAATGTTTTTGTATATATTAATTGGTTTTATTATTATTCTTATGTTATTTATATGATCTAATTAATAATTTTCCAGTGAATGTTTACTGTTTACTGTTTATTTATTAATCGTTTAATGTTTATTCACTTAGTGTAATGAAGGTTATCGGGATCACATTCTCTTCTTACTTTGCATGCAATAATTGGCGAATAAAGTCGTAATTATTATTATAATTTAGAAAGATAAAGATCGGAAGAGCGTCGTGTAGGGAAAGAGTGTAGATCTCGGTGGTCGCCGTATCATTAAAAAAAAACAAAAAAAAAAAAAAAAAAAAAAAAAAAAAAAAGAAAAAAAAAAACGCGATATTGATTTATAACGTTTTAAATTTTAGCAAAAGTCAATACCAAGAAGTAAATCCCACCACAGTTCGAATAAATATACATTTTGTAAAAGTTTTTTTAAAAATATATTTCCAAATTTCTTTATTTTTTTATTTTTTCCTCTCTTAGAAAGTGAATTGCACCACAACAGACTATTTGCTGCACAGGTGGCACCATTTCACACAATCACGATATGTGGCAATGCAACGTTTCGGCCCTATGGGGCAATATTCAATTTTATTCGAACTACTTTACATTTTATATAAGTTAATACGTAAAAATTCGATCATATAAACTAAGAAATGGCATTAAAATAAAATTTATTATATCATTCGAGTAAAAATTATAAAATAAATTTATATTATTTATATGTTTATCCTTTAAAAAATTTTGTTTTTCTTCTCTCTTTTTTTAATATTTTATTAATAAATAAATAAAATTCTTTTTTTTTTTTTTTTTTTTTTAGCTTAATAACATTAATTTAAATTTTCTTATGAAAGTCAAAAATAATTTAGGATTCATAAACAAACTAGTAATAAATAATTAATTATTATTGTTATTTTTAATTTTTAATTAATTTTTTTCTGTAACATATATATGTATATTATTGTTACTTAGTTAATCTGAGCAGGAAGAAGAGTTTTAAAAATATTTATATACTCGTTAAATTTTCATGAATAGACTAGTATAGTTAATCAATTTATGTACGAGTATAAAGGGTACTTATTTATTGCAAAATGCATTCGCATCGAGCAATTTTCTCAATTAATGCTCTTACTCTTATTGCCAAATTATTCGTTTATCACGTGATCGCTATTATTGAATTTAACTCCACCAAGATTAAATTGCTCTGTTTATGCGATAGTATTTAGTTATTAAAAGATCGATTAAATAAAAATCGTTTTGTTTTTTAATTTTATATTACCATAATAAATAGACAAACTTTCTCTCTTTTTTTTTTTTTTGTATATTACAAAATTCGTTTCTTTATTATTATTCGAGGAGAGAAATAATAATAATAATTTGCAATTTCTCTTCGTATTTTAATAATAATATAAAAAAATAACTTTCTTATAAATTTCACATAGCTATTGAAAATCGATATTTTAATTTACGATTTAGTTTTGAAAATATTTCGAACATCAACATTTTTTGTATATAAAATAAAAATATTATTTAATTCGTATAAAAATTTCATAAAAAAATCATAAATTTCGATGCATAATTCTAACGGTTCTCTTTTCTTTACGAATCATAGTTTAAGAATTCAATTTTTTTCAGAAAAATTTTTAAGGAATAAAAATTTATTTACGTTAATGAACAATTAACGAAAATAAAACAATTAAAAAACAAACAAACAATAATAACAAGCAAACAAATAAATAACAAATATAACGTAAACGCAAATAAAACAACGTAAATAACTAATGAAATAACTTTAAGTAATATATGCTAAAAATAATTTCATTTTAGAACTATTATAAATCGATTTTAAAATTTAATTATATCATCATATAGGCTAAATTTTTGCTATTATTATAATAGATATGAGCCATTTTGATTTATTTTCTACTCACTATCCTATCTAAAGTATTTTAATTTGATCATTATCTTTGGTGATTAATGAAAGAATTAGCTAACATAAATCGAATTTAATTTAAAATTACACTAAATATTCAATATAATTCTAAATATTTTGTTGCTATCATGACTCATTAATTTTCAAGTTAAAATATATATTCCGGTGCATATATACTGTATACAGATATTTTTTTTAATGTCAAATATTAGAGTGAATTGGGTGAAGAAGCTTATTTTTCTCTAATTCGTTAGTATTTAAGCAGGTTATTATAATCTCCTCTAAGCCCGCCAAAAATATAGAAGATGGCTATTATCTGATTATGAATTACTCCCATGAGAAATCGAAAAGTTCCCAGCGAATGTTGAAATTTTCACCAAAAATTATAGTCATTTTTTGAAGTATTATTATTAATCGTAATAATATCAGCATAGTAAAAATTAATATATGTAATGTGTAGCGGATTCTTTAAAGAATACTTTGCTTTCGGTGTCGTTCAAATTTAGTCACTTTAAGTAACGTGATTAAAAGTTGCATCTCACTGTGATCAACGGGAAAGATGGCAATTTTTGCTTCAGGATTAGATGCCGAATTTAAATTTTTGTATTTATGATTTTTCATAAATTAATTGATAAGAACATATATTATGACCCAAGCATAGGTCTTTGGTTCGAAGAAATTTTAAAACTTGCAGCAGGACCCAGCAGAATAATATATAAACAGAGGAGGCATGAATTACTTCAATGCTTCACAGATATATGATAGGCCTACACCTCATAATAACATATAAACAGAGGAGGCATGAATTACTTCAATGCTTCACAGATATATGATACGCCTACACTTACCTTACAGAATGTTAAAAAGGAGATTATAGGAAAATGATGATGAAAAATATGGACACAGTAAATAATTCATTATGTTTAATACTAATTGTATATGAAAAACTACTAAAATCCGTTTTCTTAAGTGTTTGGGGTAGCTTATTTTATATGGTCAAATAGACAATTCCTACATCTTTCTTAATTAAAAGTGATTGCTCTACATTAATTCTTGACTTTCATGATATGGAGCCACACTAAAGGTACGAAAGAGTCACATGTGGATCACAAATTGCAACTTGACCACCGTGGGTATATACGATATCTAAATATCTTATTTTAATTAATTCCTCTAATTTTATAGAATTTAATAATTTATTCTATTAAAATATACATGATATAGTGAACAAGAACTTTATTGGATGATTAAAGAGTTAATTTTTGCTATATATTAAAGTGAATATCACAAAAGCGGAACTGCACTTTTGTGATATTTACTTTAATCTTATCCCATATAAATCTCACATTCGTCATCTTACCCTGAATATTCGGGGTAAGATGACGAATTGTAACTTTTTAAAAATTATAAATCATGATCCGATTGTTATTTCAAAGTTTTTGATTAAGTCATATATGCAAAACACTTGTATGTTTAAGTACAAAAATCTGAAATGAAAATATTCAAATTTAATACAAGTTTTAAAAAGGGTCAAAAAGAAAAAGTTGGGCAACTTTCCCCGTTTCACTATATAGTAGATAAGAATAATTAATATAATTAACATAATATAAGGAGATGTATATCATTAGATAATGAATCCTATGATGTGATTTTCTGGGTTTTTATTAAGTGATTGTTAAGTCGGTGCAAAGTTAAAGATGTTAAATAAAGGGATGTTACAAAGAGGCTCTAAAGGATTCATTATCTAATAATTAATATGTTTAGTGAAGTGGCAAATGAAAATATATGTTAGAAAAAATTCTATCATATTTACCTCAAAATAAAGGGAAAATATGAAATAAAGTGAATAAAAATACAAATATAAATAATAGCTAAGGTAGGCCTAACTAAATATTTTAAGATCTAAGATTTCAATAAAATTATTGCAGAATAAAATAAGAATTTCTGAAAGAACTAAAATCGTCCACGTTCTGTATCTATTATTTATTTTTTATTTACAGTATTTTATATAGCAATATATATATATAGCGATATATATATATCATATTAAGCAAAGGTATCCGGCCTTCTCGGGAATTTCAAATACATAATGCAACTTATGTGACGATCTTAGGCCACCATGACGTCGGTCTACTTTTGTTAGTAGTAATAAAAATTTAATTGAAGTGAATTTATAGGTTAGCTTGTAAATTAAATGCCGAATCACTATGTTACTTTTAACGGCCGTCGCTTTTAGCGCCCATCACGAACATTCATTTATTATTTTGTTTCCAATTTCAAAGTTGATTTAACTAGCATATTAAGTCAGGATGACGTGATATCATCACATTTGTTATGCCATAATAACGTCATATATCAATTGTGGCTCAGTAACCAGACAGAAATATTATTTTAATATATCATTCATTATAACATTTAGAATCCATTGACATTTCTGTCTAATCTTAATGTTGATTTAACCAGCATATTAAGTTGCGATGATGTCGTCATCGTGGCCTAGTTATAGTCTGGTGACTTCATCGTGATGTCATGCGCAAACAATATTTTTATAACGTCACTCATTGTTACGTCATGATAAGTCATATCGGCACGACTATGACATCAGCACGAATTCAAACATAACTCTGAAGAATTTAAATGAAGGCATTTTCATTACCATCCTAAAATGCTTTATCCCTGGAGCGATCTAGACCAGAAAATAGGTACTTGGCACTCGAATTCAAGCTGCGCAGAATTCAACCAATCGCAGAAATCTTGAATACACAGGTTCATGCTATATTATAAAAAGAGATTCGGTTTTCTAATTGCATATTTATTTTCCAAAAAGCTTTTTAGTCTTCTGGATTTATTAATGATTGTTATTTTCTAGTTTCTTTGTGTTTGAACTAAAAAAAATATTTAGTTTTTTACGGTGAAGAATATCTAAAGTTTCAAATAAGATTTTACGCAGTCCGTTTTCTCTTTAAAATAACCTATACCATGCATGTGACTAGTTTAAGCATCTGAGTGCCTAGCAGGACAACACTAACTGTAACTACTGATACGCGGGGCCGCGGGAAATCTTACACAGTTTGATCTCGACAGGTCAAATGGTAATAGAGCCTCTGCGGAAGACAGACAACGGATGATTGAAAGTGGAGTTCAACTGGTCTAACCCAGAACCTTATGAATTTATAAACTTTACGGGTAAGTTTACAATGAACCATGCAATTAGCAAGTATTATTCGAAGGAAATGGATGCTTAAAATATAAGGCTCATGTCTATTTGTGTGTTCCCCAAATAATAACTTTTGAACTACTTAACATATTTCCATGAAATTTTGTAATAATGTTTTGTCATTAATGGTTGCCACGATGCCGCATAATTTTATCCTGTGGGATCGTTCAATCCTACGGAATTATATTTAATTTTCATCAGAATTTTATTTTATATTTTTGACTATAGATAGTGTTAAATGTTAATAGCGTAGAGGTAACATATGACATACCTATCATCAGAATTTACCACAATAACATCACAGGCATACTGGCGTGAAAATCTTCGTAATACAACAATTGATAACATTAAAACCACAATAGCTTATGACATCACGATGAGTGATGCCACTGCAATGATGACGTCATCACGATGGTTAAATTTACATTAAAATTGGACAGAAAATACCAAAGTTCTAGTTATAAAAATCAAACAGTGAAAGCAAAGATAAGAATTAGTAAGACAGGAAGAGAGGAAATCTTCTAGCTTGATAGCATAGTATACAAAGATTTTGTAATAAAATTTTAAAACAAGATAATTTCGATGCATAAGCATAATTTTTTTCCAATATGTGAAACCCTTATAATATGGAAATATGGAACATATGCAATACTGTACCTGTATTAGTTTTTTTAATTTATTTAAAAAATTATATGATGAGATTTTATAATGAAAATAAAATGTTTTATGGAAAATAAAATATTTTTATACATGAATTTCATACTTTAATTAAATCTTTTCAAAATTTTAAAATATTCGTCTTGTATTAGAAAACTTTTCCATAATTATTAAAAATTTACCGTTTTCGGAACACTTAATTAACTGCTATGATATATATGCAACTTTAAGAATTAATTTTAAATTACTTATTTTGCGGCATCAATGATAAAATATGAAATTAAATCTTAAGATCTCATTATTCGAACTTTTCATGGATGTTTGGATTCGGATTCACTGATTTCTCTTCATTCATTCTCCAGCTTACTTCATATCGGATTTAGTCAACCATTGATAAACTTTCTGTTAACTCGCCGCGATACATCCTATTTTACAGATTAAAAGAAGCGTGAAATTAAATACAGTACTGTATAGTCTATCAAAGAGACTTTTATGGCTGTAACAGGATGAAGTACTCAATAGTCTATACAAATAAACTGAAACACTGTATTCAGAGTGCTTTATCTGGTTTTCGGACTTTTAATTGACAATTTCTATTGATCGGCATTTCACATATTTCGTATATTATTAAATATAATATTTCTCATTTCAACTGAAACAGTCTTACTAATATTTTAAAATACAGTAAATGATTATAAATTCTCTTGCTTTTTCAAAACTTTTAAAATATTTTAAAATAAAAAAAGCTTTATAAAAAGCTTAAGATATTTTATGACATTGTAATAGTTTATTAATTAATTTAATGTTTATTCGTATTAAAAGTAAATATTTAATGAAAACATCAGGTTCACTATAATTTATCAATTAGAAGAATATTGATTGGAGATCGGTGAAAACCAAAGTTGTGGATTATTATACATAAAACTTGTTAGATAACACAACAGGTTAGTTAAGCAGCCATATCTCACGAGCAGGGGCGGATTTAGGCATGGTCTTTATGGGCTGCAGCCCAGAGTCCCGTTCAATCAATTTATTTATTTTATGACAATGTGCTTACTATCTGAATTATATCAAATAATCAACGAATGTGTAAGATAATATTCTCTATGAATTATTATTTTTTATATTTTCATAAAGTTTTGTTTATTTTGATATCATTTATTTATGGAAATCTCAAAAAAATTTTCCAGATAATTGAAACTTGAAAAAATAGTTGTTGTGAATTTGACAATAAATTTTTTTTTCAAAACTCCAATATATTCAATTGTTCTTTTTTATGAACTAGCAAGGGTACATTGCATTGCTAAGGAATTTCAGAAACAGAATACAGTTTGTATGATAAACTCTTACGCCATTATGATGTGGGCACTCTGACTAGTATTAAATAAATTTTAAATTCGTTTAAATTAATTTATAGGTTAAATAAGTGTGAATTAAATAGCCGAATTACAGGGGATACTTTTGGTGGTAGCCATTTTTAGAGTCCACCATAGATGACCAACACCCAAGGTGGAGTTTTATGGATGGTTGAAGGATCAGAATGGATTCCGTGAATTTGTAAACTTTATGGATATTATATTGACAATGAACAATGCAGAAATATTATTTTACCATATACTATAATTCATTTATTACCCGGCGTACTCGGCGATACTCGATGTTGCTCGGGAATTTAAGGTTAGGTTAGTTAAGCCGCCATATCTCACGAGCAGGGGCGGATTTAGGCATGGTCTTTATGGGCTGCAGCCCAGAGTCCCGTTCAATCAATTTATTTATTTTATGACAATGTGCTTACTATCTGAATTATATCAAATAATCAACGAATGTGTAAGATAATATTCTCTATGAATTATTATTTTTTATATTTTCATAAAGTTTTGTTTATTTTGATATCATTTATTTATGGAAATCTCAAAAAAATTTTCCAGATAATTGAAACTTGAAAAAATAGTTGTTGTGAATTTGACAATAAATTTTTTTTTCAAAACTCCAATATATTCAATTGTTCTTTTTTATGAACTAGCAAGGGTACATTGCATTGCTAAGGAATTTCAGAAACAGAATACAGTTTGTATGATAAACTCTTACGCCATTATGATGTGGGCACTCTGACTAGTATTAAATAAATTTTAAATTCGTTTAAATTAATTTATAGGTTAAATAAGTGTGAATTAAATAGCCGAATTACAGGGGATACTTTTGGTGGTAGCCATTTTTAGAGTCCACCATAGATGACCAACACCCAAGGTGGAGTTTTATGGATGGTTAAAGGATGGGGTTTAACAGGACAGAATGGATTCCGTGAATTTGTAAACTTTATGGATATTATATTGACAATGAACAATGCAGAAATATTATTTTACCATATACTATAATTCATTTATTACCCGGCGTACTCGGCGATACTCGATGTTGCTCGGGAATTTAAGGTTAGGTTAGTTAAGCCGCCATATCTCACGAGCAGGGGCGGATTTAGGCATGGTCTTTATGGGCGGCAGACCTGAGTCCCGTTCAATCAAAGGCCCCCTTCGCGGTCAAAAAAAATTAAAAAAAAAAATTTAAATTAAAAATTTAAGAAAAAATAAATTATACAAAATTTTTTTGTACTTAGATAAAGTTTAAATCTTTGGTTTGCAACACTATTCATTGGACTTGAATAAAATATCAAATATCAATGTTTTAAATGACAGTAAATAGTAAATACGACTCTGTCGGTAATCGGTAAAATCAAAATATACTTTGTCATTTGCATCGGTCATTTGTCAATTATGCAAATAATGTGACAATGTCGGAATGGAAGTGCAAATCTATCTCTTCTAAAGAGTGTTAGTTTAGCGTAGCTCTTACCTTTAGATTAATTTGGGTTAATTTATTAGGACCTCACACAGTGTTAGCCCAGGGCCCCAAAGTTAACGATCCGCCTCTGCCACTACCCTCTGAAGTACAAGGCCTGAGTACTGGTTTGTGACGTCTCGTCTACTAATCCGAGAAAGAATAAAACTAAATTTTCTCAGTTTCCGTTAAATGACCATCACGTAGACTGTTTTGCCGATTTATTTATTTATTTTTTTGAGTAATAATATGAATTTAAGATTTTCAAATGATTCATAACCATTTAATAATTTTCTATTTTTGAAAAAAAGTTACATTTAGAATGTTTGATTATAGCAGCTGAGTATATATACAGTATTTTTATTTTTTCCAGTCTCAAGTTTGAAAATCTTTTTATCTTTTATGATTAAATAAACAATTTATTAAATATTTAAAGGCTCAACTATTATCAAAATATATATAATGGCACATATATACATATATCAGAAATAATTAATGGTCTAAATGACAAATTTATTTACATAAGTTAATAAAAATAACAATATATATATATATACACACATACATAAGAAATTTCTTTGTACAAAATTCTAATGTTCTGTTATGTTATCAATAATCAAAACTTCTTTTAGAATATATTAATTAAAATTTAAAAATAACTAATAATGTTTACTACTTTGAAAGGGACTTTATTATTATTTTTGAACCTTGAAGAGTTGTGTTATTTTTCATTTCCTGGAAGTATTACTTCTCTTAATATCATTTTTCTTATGATAATAATTCTTTAGCAGTATATTTGTTGTCATATGTATTATTTTGTTATTTAGTATTTCAACAATATGCCCATTTACACATATATCTAGATGTTGTAATTCTTCAGTCAGTTTGGATGCTGTTAAATGTTTAACTAAGTAACATTGATTTTTTGCATGCAAAAAATCATTTTCATACTCAGCACTTATAAGTTTTTGCAAAATAATATAATTTAGCATAACAATAACAACTATATCATTATGTGGGTATTTCAAAGCACCACGGTCAGTTGATGAAATGTATTTGTGTGCTGGATTAGTCTCATCACTTTCAATTTTCTAATCCTTGACTACAATCTGTACATTTTAGTTCATTAATTAGCTTATATACATAGTAACCAGCCAAATATCAAAATACAGGAATCTGATGATCAACTTCTTTGATATCTGACTCAATCACTAAAATATTTTGAAATATTTCAGGAATTTTAGGGGAATCACTACTTGCTAAATTATCCTTTTCAGTTTCCCCATCACTGAAATTAATTTTTTTATATTAATGATGCCATATTTGTTTGACTTCAATATTAAATCAAGGGAATTTTGCACACGAAGCTTTGCTTACGATTCAAAAACTTGCCTCACAGACACATTGTACTAGCATCCAGCTAGTTGCCTATACTTTCCAAAACGTTCTTCAAGTGGATCAGTTTGTATTTTCTCAGGCAAAAAATAATTCATTCCTAATTCTTGAATGCAGTATGTTGATAATTCTAACAAGGAGACGGTCAGACGTTCCCCTCCCCGATTTGACTGAAATTGCAATTTATTATTTTTACATAAAAGACAATTGTATGTTTGTTTTTTTTTTCCTTGTAAAGAAATTTTCCTTTAAGTGTGAAGAGATTGAGAAGAAAAGGCAATTTAACTAAGACTAATATCAACAGTTTCAAGTACACTTCAACTGGTACAGTAATTCTTTTCTTGTGCCTATTTATGCACTTTTTTAAATATCTAAAATTTTATTTTTTAGTGTATTTTCTTATTGACATATTGTATTTTTGCGTGATCGCTTTTTTCATGCATTATCTCCTTATTCTTTTCTTCATTAATACTTCACGATTTATTTGACGTGTTTTTGTGTAGAGTTTTACATTTTACTAGAATTTTTTTTTTTTCCTATGTTTTTTCTCCATTATCTATTATAAATTTCTTATAGATAGTTTAAAATATTCATCATATTATTCTGTATATTAATATCTTCCATATGATTTATCAATAATAATCATCAAAATCAAATAATTATTAATCCTCAAGATGATCAGGATATTTGTATTTTGTTATTTTATATATTTTGCATTCGCCCTTTTTGATTCTTCTACTTATTTATTTATTAAATATTTCTTTTTCCCTCCTTCGTTTTAACCATTTTACTGATATGAATATTCTTCTCTAAACTTCATTATCGTTTGGCTCTTTATTTCTCAATTTTTAGCTTATTTTCTGAAAGAAAATATTCTTATAAGGCCACATTATTATCTATGTATTCTTTGCTAATAATTTTTAAAGCAATTAATAAATTTTCATGAGATTCATTAGATTAATTATTATGAAATTCATCTTTAAACTTTTAGTTTCAACTGTTTAAAAATGGTGGGCATTCAAACTCCTAAGATTCCTCTTTATATCTTTTGAAATAATTTTGATGAATTTTTATGAAATTTCGCAAGAAAATCATATCATTGATCTTTATTTCTTTATGAGGATTCATCCTTGGAACATAAAGATTTATAATTCAGAATTAGACCAACTTGTCAACATAAAATTTACAGGAAATAAATTTTTAAATATCGTACCAAAATTAATGATGGATGAACATACTGTTGCATATATAAATAAGACCATGCAATGTATAATGTCAGTTTTGTATAGTCCAAACTAGAAAAATAAATTACAAAATATAAATTAGAAAAACATTCTACACACAGTTTTATTTGATAAAATAATACTCATATATAAAATACTTCATCATAACAAAAGTAAAAATTATATTATTTGACAGATAACTTCGTAAATTTTGCTATGTGCAACATAATCCACTTGCATACAACATATTGCAAAAATTGTTACGAATATAAAATATGGCTCATTCATATAATAGATCAATGATATGATTGCAATAAATTAAGAATTTTCCTTCCTCACTGCTATTATCAAAAGATATTGCACTAAAATCTATACAGGAAACAGTAAATTTATATAAAAATATATATATTATGTACTCAGGACTTTCAGAGAAAATGTGAAGCCCAGGGCAACTAATATTTTTGAGGCCTTTAAAAACAAAAAAAAAGAAAAAATTGATAAATATACAGTGGTAAGTGTGCAAAAAAAAAGCGAAAACATTGATAGGGAACTTCAAATTTTGACAAACATTGAAGCTCGAACAGTAACTAATATTTTTGAGGCCTTTAAAAACAAAAAAAAAAGACAAAATTGATAAATATACAGTGGTAAGTGTGCAAAAAAAGCGAAAACATTGATAGGGAACTTCAAATTTTGACAAACATTGAAGCTCGAATAGTATAAAAATATGCAAATATATGTTTTCTAACCTATTGAGTTATAAATTGAGGTCCCTAAAATCGTGAGGCCCACTCTCTCTGATAACCACTGTATGTACTTATTTACAAAGATAACTATTCAAGCTCGTTAATAAGTTACAGAAAAAAAATGAAAAATTATCATATGTTAACTGGAATCGCTTATTTTAAATATTATTCTGTGAAGAAAATTTTCCAATCCCAATAATAATAAAGTTAAAAATGAAAAATTATCATATGTTAACTGGAATAACTTATTTTAAATATTATTCTGTGAAGAAAATTTTCCAATCCCAATAATAATAAAGTTAAATACATCTCGTTTGTTTATTAGTTTTCTTATTATTTTTCTTTTTTAAAATTTTTATCGTCACGAAAAATATTTTTATAAAATTATATTCTCCAAAATTTCAAGAAAATCATTCTAGCTTATTAAAATTCAACAAAGCTCTCTCTCTGGTAAATGTTGATAGCATAAAACTATTTTTCTATAAAAAAAAAAAGAAAGACTATTATCTGCGATATTTTCCTTTGTGCTTAATAGTCTACAATCTAAATTTTTATTTCATGTTAGTTTTAAGTCAGAATTTAATACGAATGAAAGAACAACATGTTTAGGATCTAAGTCTGACTAAATAAAAAAAAAGAAAAGAAAAGAGAAAAGAAGAATAAACAAGCACTCGCATTCTCGAACCAAATTTTCCAAATTAATTCTGTAATCTACTTAAATTAATCCTCTTGACTGGTTAAAATATATTTATTATTATTATAAATATATAAAAATATAAAAATAATTAATAATAATTAATGTTTTTTTACTATTATTAATTATTATTGTTAATATTTAACCTGAATGTATAATAAATATCAAAGGTCAAATTCATATAAATATGTTTTTATAATGGTAACAGTCATTTATGAATACAGAAAATTACAAAAACACATAACAGCCTATAAAAATAAGCATGCAAGATATAAAAAAGATTAAAATAATTATTTATTGCAAGAAAATTAATGATTTTATATGGTTTCAATATATCTTTATTTAGTTTATCTTCTTTTTAACTTCTTGGAAACTATGAATAAGAAGAAAGATCGGAAATTATGATATCCTAGAAAGATCATAAAAAAAGTTATGAAGTAAATGAGTGGATTATTATAGCTTTTTAATTGGTGAATAAGAGCGTAAAGAGGCATTAACATTGTCAAAGCATATCTGGATACAGAGAGAATACAAATGAAGAGCATGAATTATCCAGTTTAAATTTTATGTAGGTCTACAGTATAATTGGTAAAATACATTAATAGTTTCTTTGCATCTCTGTATTTCTGCACTATTGTAAAACAGAAATTCATAAATTAGCACAAGACTGTAAAAATTACTTTATTTGATAAATGTTATCAACCCTCCTTCGGGGCCATCATCAAGTCTAATATACTTAGATCTGATGATGACCCCGAAGGAGAGTTGGAAACGTTTGACAAATAAAGTAATTTCTGCAGTTTTATGTTAATCATCAGCATTTCTGCAGTCTTGTGCTTAGATCAGATCTAACTATCATTATTATTATTATTATTCAGATCTAAGTATATTAGACCTCATGATAACACCGAAGGAGGGTTGGAAATGTTTGTCAAACGTTTGTCAAATAAAGTAATTTCTGCAGTCTTGTACTTAGATCAGGTCTAACTACGAGTATCATCATTATTATTATTCAGATATAAATATATTAGAGCTGATGATACTGAAGGAGGGTTGGAAACATTTGACAAATAAAGTAATTTCTGCAGTCTTGTGCTTAATTCAGATCTAAATATCATTACTATTATTCAGATCTAAATATATTAGACCTCATGATAACACCGAAGGAGGGTTGAAAACGTTTGTCAAATAAAGTAATTTCTGCAGTCTTGTGCTTAGATCAGGTCTAACTACGAGTATCATCATCATTATTATTATTCAGATCTAAATATATTAGAGCTGATGATCCTGAAGGAGGGTTGGAAACATTTGACAAATAAAGTAATTTCTGCAGTCTTGTGCTTAAATCAGATCTAAATATCATTACTATTATTCAGATCTAAATATATTAGACCTCATGATAACCCCGAAGGAGGGTTGAAAACGTTTGTCAAATAAAATAATTTCTGCAGTCTTGTGCTAATCATCGGCATTTCTGCAGTCTTGTGCTTAGATCAGGTCTATCATTATTATTATTATTATTCAGATCTAAGTATATTAGACCTCATGATAACCCCAAAGGAGGATTGAAAACGTTTATCAAATAAAATAATTTCTGCAATCTTGTGCTAATTTTTAATTTACTGTTTTACATTAATAGTTTCTAATATTATTTAAAGTTTAGAATATTTAAAAAGAGCAGTGAATTTTCTTTAAAAACAAATAAGAAGAAAATAAACAAACTTTTCTATCCAAAAAACGAAATGTATCCAAAATAAAATTTTTACTTATGATAAGTATAAATTAATGTGGTTAAGTAATGATATATATATATATAACGCATCATCTTAAAAGGAAAAGGAAAAGAAAAACTAAACAAGAAAACTGAAAGTAGGTGTTAAAAATGATAGAAATATACAGCAGAATGTGTTCTTGAAATGCAAAGAATACAAACGAAATGTGTTAGAAAATGAAAAACAAGAGTGCAAATAGTGGCGACAGCGGTGAAACAAATGGGAAAAGTGCATGACATTGCGCAATTTTAATCTAAGCTATGATATAGAATTTATGAAGAGAGAAGCTAGTAATAAATCATTAATAAATCAAAATATATGTAAATTTATATCCCGAAGAAAGTAGTCAGAAAATAAAAAGAGTCAGAGAAAATTATCACGTTCGAAGGTCGAAAGATATATACTGTATATATATAAATGTCTTTTTATAATTCGATTATTTTTCTAGATTATTATGAAAATAATAATAATAATGATTGAAATAAGAAAATGGCAGAAAGAGAGAAAGTATTTTGAGAAAGTGTTAACAACCGACAAAATAAACAGAGAAAGAAACGTAATAGTATTTGAGAAAACAGAAGAAAATGAAGATGAATTGAAGTGGGGAAGTAAAGAGAATAGGGAAGAAATCGAGATTGGAGAAATCAACAAGTAGATGAGATTGCAGAAGAGATGGTAAGAAGGGTTGAGACTGTCGGATATATAGAATGTATGAAATGACAAGATTTGTTGAAAAGAGAATATACCGTAGGATTAGTATAAGTGATAAGCTACTTTAATATATAAAGAAAAGAAAGATTCTTATTGAAATAATAACCAATTCAGGAAACAGTTTATTAAGGATCATAAAAATGGATATTTTCGAGAAAATTTTTAACAAATTACACAAGCAAAATAAAAAATAATAATTATATATAACTATAATTATATATGCAGTGGCTATCAGAGAAGGGGAAGAGGGAGGCTTTCTCTGGCCTCACGATATTAGAGGCCTCAATTTATAACTCAATATGTTAGGAAAAATATATTTGCATATTTTTATACCGTTTGAGCTTTAGTTTTTTGTCAAAATTTGATGTTGTCTTCAATCTTTTCGCTTTTCTTGTACACTTACCATTGTATAATTGTCAATTTTGTCTTTTTTGAAGGACCTCAAAAAATATTAGTTGTCCCGGGCCTCGCATTTTCTATAAAAGTCTGTGGTTATAATTAAAAATATTAATTAATGAGGAAATTAGTCCCGATAAGTTTTAACAAATTCCTAATCCCAAAACATATCATTTTAGTCATTATAATATTTACAATTTCTTTAATTTTTAATCTAAAAAAAAAATATTAATTTTATCAACATAGTTTTAAATTATAAAACTGTAAAGGAATTATATAGAAAAATATAACAAAAGTATTAAAAAAAAAACAATTATGAATATATTTTGTAAGGTATACAAAACACAAACTAACAATTAATTATTAGTTAAATAAATAAATTTTAATATTTTCTAACAAAAACTATGCATTTATTATTAGTTATGAATCCATATATAATAAATTAGAATATAAATTTAGATAGTGATATAACAAATAATCATAAAATAAAATAAATTATTAATACTTAGATCAATAAAGTTCTTTAATAAAATATAAATACAGATACTGCATACAATATAAATTATAAATATTCGGCCTCTGGAAAAGTGATAATTAATGAATCTTTATATTTAATAAAGGAGCAATGAATCTCTATCCTTTACTCAGTATCTGGTGAGGTCAATATGTAAATAATTACTGAATAAAAAATCATTGATTATAAATTAAACACTCTGTGCCAATAAGAAAAATAAATGATAAGATACTCTCTTTGCGTAAAACATTTCATGAAATTTATATGAATGATAGAAGAATCTTTTATATAAAACATTCTTCCAATTTCATTTATATATGAAGAATACTTTTATTCTATATCAATGAAAAGAGCACTTCTGTTAATAGATATATCTCTAGCGAAACGTATGAGGAAGATGCAAGTAAGCTTTTTATTCATCAAAAATAAACTGAGAAGGAATTAAATGATCGGTACTAAAGAAAAAAAAAATGCAATTTATTAAGTTTATTAAGAGCATTTTTCGGTACCTATTATAAAAAACAAATCCGTAAGATTGGAATTAATTTATACCACTATTAAATTAGCTTGTTCATTTCTAAACGACTCCATAAAAATAACAATCGACTATGCCGAGCAAGAAAGCACTTTATTTTTATTTTTTCCTGTTAAAACTTATTTTAAGACATAATTTTCGTAAGGATTACATATAAAAAAAAAAAATGATTTTAAAATTTATTGTAGTATTTTTCGCAAGAATATAACAATAATTTGCATAAAAGTGCATTAAAGATATTGTATATATACAGTTATCTCCAACTCGAATATCAGTTAATGATTTTCTGTGTGAGTTCTCCTTGTTTTGTGTTGCATATTTATAAACTATAAACAGAGAGAGAGAGAGGGGGGAATTTTTAGATGATAACTTAGATTTTTATTAATTTTCTTACGATAAGAAGTTAAATAATTGTGAATTTATGCAATTTCTAAATATTAGCTCTAAATACTATTGGAAAGAAATTGATACTTTCGTCCAGATGTTATTGCAAAAATAACATCTGGATTTAAGTATCTGATTCGAAACAATAAATTAGTTATCAATTGATTACCAACTAACGTTTTACTTATTTACAAAAAAGAAATTTGACTATTAAATCTTCGTTTTTTTTTTTTTTTACATTAATCTAGTTCATTTGCGAATATAAAAAAAAATCAATATATATATGTTATATTGATATTTTTTCTGGTTTTGTTGATGTGCAGTACATCAAAAAGACTTAATGCACGATAACTACCTCCTAGGAAATGTCACCTCAACAATGTTAAACTAATGAATTGTTAAATTTGACCCCGAGTAGGATTCTCCAGATGGGTAGAGCCGAGTATTTCATAATTGATGGAGTCATAGAGCAGCACTCTTTGCTATTAAGGTAACAGTGGTTATGTATAGACGAAGAACCGCAACTAGTCGCAGGCACTAGCTTTTCGGAACTTGCATCGTGCAGTGGAAGTAGCCACGACGGAGATAACTTTATCAATTTGCAACGGCGGTGTACGAGTCCCTTCTGAATAGAACTGGGCCTTGAGTGCAACATTCCAAAGGCGATTATCTCTCACGTCACGACTACAACCAACACTCACTACTGGCAGCCAGTGTATTAGGTCGTTTCACCCACAAAAGGAAAAAGTATTCTTTGTTTGATTGTCTACTCAATTGAACTTATTTCCCTGATGTTCTGAGTTATGTTAACATGTTAAGTTTTGTTGGGAGTGTGAAAACATAATCTTATGTTCTGCATTCGCCGAATAGTTAATGTTTTCACCTTGTATAATACTTATAAACATGTATAGTGAATAACAACGTTTGGAATTTTTCTCATTTGCTCTAAATCATCCCGAAAAATGCAATCATGAATAGTAAAGAATTACTATTCATCCACACAAATATTGCATTAATAAAATGTAAAGAGAGATGTACAAGTAGACTATATAACAAGCTTTTAATAAAAATTAAATTCGTGTTTATTTATCGACAAGATGAAATGAAAATATTTATAGACAAAATCACATATTGATACATCATCTTGCCACTTCAATGCAGTTGTAAGTTCTTTATCTAACTGCGGAAGATCTATGCTATCAAAACGTTCAACTTCTATCATAATAAAGAACAATTATCGCAACTTGAAAGCAATTTATAGCAAAACTGTTATAATATTTAGATACTATTATATATATATTATCTGTATTTATAATCTTTCAAGGTATTGCACGTAGTTAACCATAATAATAGCCATTATTATCACTTCCGATATCATCATATTACAAGAATATTTTTATCTTATCGTTATTAAAGAAGCTTAGTTTGTAATAAGCTTAATTAAATATTTAAAAAGTCTGTAATGTCATACTAAAACATTATCTTATCTATTCTGTTCACTAATCCCACTTCATCTACAAAATAAAAGGATTTTAATATCGTAAAAGCTCAGAGTCAATATAAGGTATTAGTAATTAGCTATATGGCTGAATTGTCTGACAACGATTAGTGTTCTGAGTTGTTCCCAACGGTTTTGCACCTTGTAATCGCGATTGTTAACTCAGCAAAGGGAATTTAAGGAACAATTTTATCTAATCCCTATACTCAAACATGTCTCAAGAGAGTTTTGGGTCATTTTCTGTTGCAATCTTTCATCTTAAAAAGCCACCAATGAAAAGGAGTAGAAGAGCTCTTCACATCCAATTTGACGTTTATGACTCTAAATCAAGATAAAATAAATTTGAATCAAATTGAATAAGTGCTCGAAATTTATAAAGTGCTATAAAAAAATTCAAAAAAAGTCTCTCTTTTTTTTTCAGATTAATATAATTCCAACACGAAAATATTAATTATTGTAAATAAATTTTTCTTTTCGCATTTTTTTTTTTTTTTAAAGTCAAAATTATTGATAACGATTGAAAACATCGACATCAAAGTGAAAGAAATTTATGCAAGAATTCTTAATAAAACTTTAAAAATAAATAAAAAAAGTACTTATAGTTGTTATTAAAAAAATGTCGACTTAGAAAATTGTATAAATGTAAAAAAGAATCCGTTTTAAGTTTACAAGAAGCAGCAAAAATCGTAAACAGTACATCGAAATTAGCCGAATGAAAGAATAACTTAGATTAACTATTATCGATAGAATTAAATCTACCAATGCTACTATAGTATTATACTATTACCACTAATGTTATTGCTTCTATTATTACTGCTACTACTATCTCTATTACTACGATTGCCATTAAGCTTTTAAATAATTTTTCAATTCTAAACTTACTGCTTGCAATATTATAAATTATTATTGCGATCTAATGCTGCATAAATTATTATAAATTTTGTTAGATAGTATAAAAATATTTTAAATATATTTTTAATAATAAAAACTTCATAAGTTGCTTTAAAAGGTTAAATTTTAACAGTTATTGAAGCAGTTTTATGCATTAATTTTCAGGTTAAGAATAATAATCAGCATAAATTTTTAAAGAAAAAAAAATTAGTAGGCCTATTTTAAATCAAATATAGATAAAATTTTGGCAACTACATAATCAAATTTTGCTTTTGGAAAAAGAAAATATATAAATATAGGAAAGGAAAGCTTATTATTGCCATTCTAAAAAATTTAAGCTGTTGCATTAAGAAATAAAGAGGAAAAAAATTTAAAAACCGAGATGTCATCGTAGGCAGTACGATGATAAACAGATCTATGTAAAACATAGAAAGGATGATATTGCTTGAATAAAATAAGTATTTTTTTTTTTTTTGAAGAATATTCAGCAAAGTGTCAGGGAAACGAAGGTAGAATAGTTGACAGATGTCACATAGTCCAGGAGAAGGTTTTTGTTAAGCCGTTAGTGTCTTGGTGTAGTATATATTTGACTGGATAAAACATTTATATTCTAAGAAATACAATCTGTGCTCAAAAAAGTATTTTGAATCAACAAGGAAAAAAAAAAGAAAAGAAAAGAAAGCGTAGAAGAGGAAGAGTGAGAGAAAGAGAGACAAAAGAAGTAATCTAGACTTGGATATTAGTTTACTAAAAAAAATCTATAGAATACATTTTAGAATATCAGAATTTATAATAATAAATAATAAATTATAAAACAGGCAGGATGGAACTTTATGTATAAATTTGAAAAATAAAAAGAAAAAAAAAAAAATAGAAATAAAAGAAATGCAGTATTCGTCACGTTTTCAATTTGTAATTTTCTTATTCATATAAAAGAAAACAAAAATGCATTTTGTAAAAGCAAATTTTTAAGAACTTCATACCTTCGAATATCATTTTCATGCAATTGAATATTAAAATATTTGAATTTACCGGAAGAAATTTATTCAATTTATGTAAAATATAGGTTCAATTTAAAAGTTGTTATTAAAATATAGACTTAAAAAAAAAGTCAAAAAAGTTGCAATTCCAAAAAAAAAATTGTGTTGATATAATACTTAATTTGATTATATTTTCTGTTAGCAAAGTTGTTTATGTTTTTCTCCCTTTTCTTTGTAAAAATTTGAGTATTTATTAAAATTAGTTTAATTAAAAATTTTTTTCCTAGTGAAAGTCAGCAATTAATAATAATTTGTCTACAGATATATGATATGCTTAGTTTAAATAAGTATAAAAAAAATTTTTATTTAAAACCTTCATCAACTTAAAAAATAAATAAATAAATAAATTTATTTTTCGCTTTATTTTTGTAACAATTTTCTTACTTTTGCCTTCTTGGTGATTTTCTTGTTCTTGCTCTTTTCTTGCATGTTTCCTTGCAATTTGTCTTTTTGCCAATTTTCTTTCCACTGCCATTTTCTTGCAAATACGCTTGCAAATGCATTTTTCCTCAAGTTTTTTTTTTTTTTTTTTTTTTTTTTTTTTAATGCATTTTTCCTCAAGTTTTTTTTTTTTTTTGTTTCTTTTCTTATTGTATCAAATTCAACCATCTTGCATTTTAATTTTTTTTCTTCATAAATTTTCATCGTGGAAAATTATTATTATTTTTTGTTCGACTAGTAATATAGCGAACAGTTTAAATTATTAAACAAAATAAATTATTCAGAAACCAAAATTAAATTTAGATCGGAAGAGTGTCGTGTAGGGAAAGAGTGTAGATCTCGGTGGTCGCCGTATCATTAAAAAAAAAAAAAAAAAAAAAAAAAGATAGAGTAACTAGTACTGTATATGGAATATCGATATGTCGTGTTAAGTAATTAATCAGTAATTCCTTGTCTAACGTAAAAATAATATCTTTAAAATTGCAACAGTTAATAAGTTAACCCAACTAGGTAAAGAAAAAAGCAAATTCGAAGAAAAAATGGGGGAAAAATAGGGAAAAATCATCAAGAGGCCAAGCGGCTGTTATTAGCAGGTCATCATCTGTAGCAAGTTGTAACAGAATTGACTACGTAACTTCTTGGTTTTCAGAAGACGATTATCATTTATTTTCATATCTGCCTTCTTGAGAAAGCATTAACACCGACAACGAACAGTAACAGGCAAGTAGATTATAATGGTTTTCGTGTATGACATTTATAGATCACGGCAGGCGAGAAGCAAAGGAAAGTGATGCACGGAAGAGACCCACTATGTAGGATTGACGTGTGCCTATACAAATTGAATTAGGTAGTAGAAAAATGTGGTTCTTGCTTTTAGACGTATCGGTTGCGAAATTGGTAAGTGGTGTGATCTGAAGTTGGCGGTTTACTCAACTTTGACTGAACACTTAAAAAAAAAGTAAATAAGTAAAAAGTGGAAAAAAATATATATATATATATATAGAAGAGATACTTTAATTTTCAATAGCTTTTTTTATATATTTGATTACAAATATTTAAAAAAGGAAATTATTAATTTATGAAGAAAATTTTTTCTTCTAAAGTAGATGCTGTTCTCAGGGATGATAAAATTTTTATACAATTTTTTAACAATATATTTTTTCTTAAAAAAAAGTAAATAAGTAAAAAGTGGAAAAAAAAAATATATATATATAGAAGAGATACTTTAATTTTCAATAGCTTTTTTTATATATTTGATTACAAATATTTAATAAATAAAAATTTAAATATTTTAAACACTTAAAACTTATTTATATTATTTTATACCAAATAATTTAAATTTAAAATAGACTATGTATATTATTAAAATTCGAGAATTATTATTATTTTTTTTTTTTTTAAATTTACTTTTACATCTTAAAATTTTTATATGCACTCGTATTAAATCTTTAATGATATATAACTCGGCTATAAAATTTGCATTTTTATTTGTTAGAATAGCAAAACGTATAATTTTTTTTTCTTTATAATATATATATATATATTTATATAGAGAAAGACATAGATATTAAGTAATAATTCTGGCGAATATTTGCATATAAACTGGTATATCAACAATAAATGTTGGAGTAATGTGCTTGCTTTATAAGCCCGATAAAATTATTTTGTTTAGAAACAAGCTCAAAAATAGTATTTTAAGATGCAGAAAATAACCATTTGCAAGTTATATATATCAAAATAATAACATAATGTCGACATTTCACAAAAAGTAAGAGGAAGTCTGCTATATTCACTAACTACGATTTTCCAGTCAATTTGACTTTAACAGGAAAATGGGGGAAGCACATCGCGGTCAATTCTTCTACACGGTTTTTCTTTTTTCTTTTTTTAACAGAAAAATGGCGTTATTGATATATTTCGAGTACTTTTTACTCTTTTGAAATATATTCTTCTACAAGATAAAGGATTTGTAACACTAAATTTTATTTGATGAATTGCAATTCTCGCTTTTTTCCTCTTTCTTCTTTTTATTAATTAAATAATTTTTTGGTATGAAATGTTGAATATAAAAAAAAAACAATTAAGGACCGAATTATTATAACAGACATTAAACTTATTAATAGGTATTGTTTATATTGTTTGTGGCTTTTTACTTTCCGACTATGTACCTCAGTTTAAATTTAGAGATAGTCCACTTTTATATATCCATAAGTTTCTAACAAATAAATATAAGAACTCTTTTTTTTATAACAATTAATTATAACAATAATGCTGCAATTAATTATAACAATAAAGTTACATTGAGCTAATTATCTTTTATAATTATACTTTTGTGTTATTTACTATTGTTTCGCTCAGCCAATGATTTGTTTTGTGTTCTAATGGGGTGGCTCTTGTTGTACTGCTTGCACACTTAGAGTGTGTGGGTCTAAATCCGTGGTTCCCAACGGATTTAGACCCATACACGACTTACAGAGTGGGTAATTTGATTTTTAAAGGTGGAATTCGAGAATGAGTTATTAACAGTGAATTTTTTTGCATTTCTTATCGTTCTAGGGATCTCATATACGGTATATTGTGACATACACTTTTTTTTAAAATTAAAATTAGAATGTACACGGCAATACTGAAACTTTATTTGCTGTTTTTTCATATCACTTCATATTATTATTATTTTTTAAAATAATTTGTTAATGATTTCTTCCTCAGTACTCAGTTCTTTTATATCTCTCTTTCATGGATCCATGTTCTTTAGAAGCTTATTTAGACCAAGTTAATGGTTTTTTAGGCCTCCTCAACGTGAATAGGAGTTCACTTTTTGAATAATAAAAATTATATGGCATATGAGGCATCAGGATTTTGGAGATGCTTAGGTGGGCATGGCCAAAAAAAAAAAAAAAAGTTTGAATTTTAAAAAAATAAAAAGTGTTCCTCAAAAAAAAAAAGGTTGAAAACCACTGCTCTAAATAAATAAAAATGTTTATAATAATAAAAGAATCTCTGGTCGATCAATAGCTGATTTACTTAATTTAAATCCATTAAAAATTATATATTTCAGATGCAATATTTACTTCAAAATAATTTTTTTAATTTTGTTTAATATGTTTATTTAAAACTTTTAATTGCAAAATATATTTTAAGCTTCAAACTATACAGTTAAAAATTAAAATTAATTAATTAAATATATATATAATTAATCTCATATACGATATATTGTGACATACACTTTTTTTAAAATTAAAATTAGAATGTACACGGCAATACTGAAACTTTCTGTTTTTTCATATCACTTCATATTATTATTATTTTTTTAAATAATTTGTTAATGATTTCTATATAAAGTTTTTAAATTTTATTTTATTTATTTTTTAATATTTTAAGATAACTTTTTTCTTATCATTATCGCGATATCGACTTAAATGATTAGTTCTGAGTTATCATAATATCTAGAAAAGTAGGTAGAGTATAATTTTGAATGTATAACATATATACAGTATATCTTCTAGCTGTATATGATCTTGTTTTATTTATAGCTAAATAACATTAACTTTTATCTAACCAGAAAGTTTTATACACGGAAATAAATATTTTAGTCAGTCTAAACCATTTAAAAATGCAATAGATCTTTTCCTTATTCTAACAAACGTATTCTCTACTTTAAAATTTTGTGCTTTTTTTTCTTCTTGTCTTTTTAGAAAAAAAAAACAAAATAAATTGAGAAGTTGTTCGAATATAGAAGTAATTCGATTTTAAATGAATTATTTGTAAAATAGTTTTCTAAATAAATAAAATGCAGATAAATTTTCTTTCTTGAGATGAAAAAGACAAAATTTTGCAAAGAAATGTTAGAGAAGTCGCATCGAATTTAGGAAAGAAACTATTAAAAAAAAAAAAAGATACAAGTGTACCGAAAAGAATTAATAAAAAAAAAAAAACTGTGCAGAGAATTCTGTACAAATGAATTAAGTTGGTAATAATAAATTAAAAAAAAAAAAACTTATTTTTGCAAACTCGATAATTTTTAATTTTATAATATTCCCAAGTTGAAATGAAAGCTTGATATGTTATAAGAAAAATCTATAATCGTCGAAGAGAATACAACAAAAAAAAAGTAGTATAAACATAATTGAAAATTTCTTTCTGCAATTTAAAGAAAAAGAAAAATAAACTTGGGTTTATATAAAATTATATAGCATTTAATCAAATTAAATCTGAAATTTGGCTATCATCCTAAATTATCTAGAACCTTAGCATAATCAACATTTCAAAATCATGCAACAAACAAGCAAGCAGACATTTATTCAAGAGATAATTTTCCTCATCAGAAACTTATTAAATCTGTAGTAAATATTATTCTTAACTTTGAAGAAGTAGAAAACATTTTCTAACCTAAATTAATGCAATCAAGATAACTAATCTTGGAAAACCCCCTTTTAAATTAATAAAGCTTCAATAATTAAAATGCATCGATCTTACAACTAAACAGAAACCAATTGTTTGAAGTATACTGTCCGAGATTTGCAAACATTATGAAAGGATAATTCAAAATTTGCAGTACTTGAAGTTGGTCTATTATAACAACATACTTGTTCCTTTCTCTTCATTATATTCTACTATATAAAGTACAGACTTTTAAATACGAGAAACATTAAATGACTTTGCTACACAACATTATTATGCAGAGTTACCTTTCTGTGAAATGGTAAACTCTCATTGGTATGGAAGATGGGTGAATATAGAGTACAGCGAGATAAAGCAAACCACATCGTTTTGTATTCTGTAAGTGTTTTCACAATTACATCGACTCTAGAAAAGAGAAAATAAATTCTCACTGTGAAAACATCACAACAAAATCGCTAGAGATTTGTCCACTCACTTTTGTAAACTATTAGTGTGATTTTTCACTTTTTACCAATTTCCCTGTTTACTTTCACAGTAAATTTACTGAATACTGATCGTACATAAGTGTAATAATTACGGAAGCTTCGTAAAATATTCATCTTTTTTTTTTTTTCGTTATTTAATAATTTATAAGGTCTTGTACAGTTCTAATTTTATTATTTAACACATAATACCGCTAGTAATTTAACAATATAAATGCATACATAGATAATAGAAGTTTAATAAAAGTTAGAAATGCTTAACCTTATAACTAAATTATACTAAGAGCGTAGAGATGGTAATGTGTATATAATACATAGCATGAGTTAATAAATTTATTACGGTTTTCCTATGTTACTATTCTACTTTTTTTTGTGAGACGAAATACTTCAGTTAAGTTACTGTTTAGTTAACTTAACACGTTAAACTTCCATATATTCTGCTGCGATAAAGTTTCAATTATCTTAAACAGTTTGGCACTAATATTATTATTATGCAGTAGTTTTATTTTAGTAATGCGAATAAATTGTTGCTTTTACTTAATGTTTGTTTATTTTTGAGTACAAAAACTTTCAAACTGCATTAGAAAATTATAAATATTTTTTATATTAATGAAAAAAAAAACTAATTATTTTAATAATAATAATATAAATGATCGTAAATAACTATAGAAACAGTGATAAACTCGTAATATGCTATTTACAAATTAACGTTTAATAGTAGATCTTATGTGAAATTAGATAATACGAACATTAAACTTAAATTAAATCAATAAATTTTTATTATATTAATTTGTTCTGTATACTCAAACTCTTTATGATGCTAAACTCATTGTTAGAAGTTACTTATAGAGGTTTTAATACCTCGTAAGACTTAGCCATTGTCTGCAAAGTATTCATTCTCTAGAATAGCATGGTATATAAAAAAAAAAAGCTAAATATGCAAAATTATAATTAAATCAAGTCTCAAGAAATTTATAATTTGCTATACAAATATTACTACCCCCGCTGTTAATCAACTCCAAGTTATAAATTGTGTTAAAATAGTTAATATATCATATTTCTTTTTTTGCTCGGTTTGGTTATCTTTGCTTATTTTTTTAAAAAATATATATATAATAATTATAAATCATAATAAATAATATACTTATTTTAATCACTAAATTTCATTCTTCTACAGATTTTTATAAAGAAGATGAAGAATCTTTATCATACTTTGTTATATCAACAAAAGCAAGTTTAGGTATGTACATTGGCTAAATGAATCCTCTGTTGACCTATAAACAGTGATTTTAAATTATGCGATGTCCGCAATATTTCAGTATGTTAAATTTTCAGCCCTTACCCATCATCAAAAACATCTCTTAGGAATAATATATCGACTATAAATCGTATTATGTAATACATGTATGAAAAATCCTCTCTTTATATTGACAAAAACACAGCTAGAATAATTATGCGCTTCGTTTCTTCTTATACGTTCTTTTAATAAATAAAATCGTATAGAATTTGTATAGATTATACTTCGACACGTGATTAATACAGTAAAGAAGTGTTTACACGCCATCTTCACCTCACATAGTCGATTAGTGGTATCTGGGGATGAATTTTAACGTTAAAGCATAAACTTTACAAGGCATCTAATGGACAAAGTTGATTTATGTACAAATGCTCTTTCCTTAATTAATCCCTTTAAAACAGATTAAACGAAAAGTTCTTATTTTCGTTTTCTTTAAAAAGTTTCCTATTTTTTTTTTTCGTTGTATTTTACTTTAATCATTTTTCTCTTCGAAAGTGTTTAACCCGTTGTTTTCGACCCGAAACTGTGCACTTCTTGATGTTCAAGTTAGTGTCGGTGACAGGGAAAAGATACATGGCTCCCAAAAGCTATACACGCTTCAGTCAATTCGATAAGCGTTTCCAAGTCTTAATTGTTTTAATTAAGAACGTTTTCGTGAACGAAATTCTAAAGGATCTACATAAGTAAATTAAGCTGGATAAACAAAACAATAAAGTACTC
Source organism: Olivierus martensii (assembly GCA_000484575.1). Taxonomy (NCBI): domain Eukaryota; kingdom Metazoa; phylum Arthropoda; class Arachnida; order Scorpiones; family Buthidae; genus Olivierus; species Olivierus martensii. The sequence goes on from AYEL01080799.1 coordinate 65,876, forward strand.
TATGTATACAAGTAAGAGGAACTTGAGTTGACTTAAAGAATTTGATTTTATTAACCGGTACAAAATTAAGATATTTTTACATTTAAATTATACTAATATAAATAAAATTAATTGTGTTACGTATGAAAAAGCTAATTTCAATTATCTTTAAGTAGTTTCTTAGAATTTTTTTCCGATTTTTTTTCAAATATAAAAAAAAAAAAATTTTTTTCACTTAGATCTATTTTTTAGATTTTTTTTTCTATTTTACAGATGCAAATGATGAATGTTTTACTATTGTTTACATGAAATGAAATGCGAATGTTTTATAAATCTTCTTTTAAAGATGCTTAAAAGTGAAGAAAATCTATCAATTTTAGAACTATAATTTCATAGAGATAAAAAAATAAATAAATTTTTACTTTTTCTAGAAATATTTTTATATATATAAAGCAGAAATTGAGTATTTTATTTTTATAGATCTCTAATTATAGAGATCAATAAAAAGAGAGAGAGAGAGAGAGATAAAAATTGAGCGCTAATATTTTTTAGACTTTTTTTTTAAAACATTAGAGATCTGAAACATCCTCGATTTTTCGTCTACAGTATATAATTTTTTTTTTCTATATTTTTCTGCTATAAACTTGTATAATTTTATATATTTGTAAAATTAAAAAAAGAAATTTATTATATATGAGATCTACAAAAAGATTTTTAATCTGTTTTTACAGTTTTAAAACATGCGAATGTTTTGCATTTATAAAGACTCATTCTAACTATTCTTTTTAAAGATATATTTATAACACGCTTGGAAAAATTCTAAATTTAAAATTCTTGTTAATTCATAAATTTTTAGAAAGATAGATTATTAATTGCACATAAAAACTGCTTAAAATGTAACTTTTTTTAAAATTAATTTTCATAAAATATTTTAAACAAAATTAACAATAAAACGGAAATTTTTGTGCATTATTAAATTTGATAATAATTTAAAAAAATAAAAATTTACGAGATTAGATTATAAATAGAATAATATTTAAACGCTTAATTATTTTTATTTTAATTATAAATTTTTCTGGTGTATATATTATTATTATTATTATTATTACAAGTATATTTCCAGAATTCATAACAAAATTTATTTTTCTCCCTCTTCAATATGTATTGAAAGTAAAGTCTTAGACGGTCGGCATCTCTCTAGAGGAAAAGAAAAATTTTCGAATATCAGCTAGTGAATTAAGACATGCACCACTTCTCAATTCTCTCTGTGTACGGCTCATATCAGATAGACATTCAGTAGAAGAAGAAAAAAATTTTATATAAGAAAGAAAGAAAGATCTAGCTAGAAGAACTGTGTGTGAAAAGAAGTCTCTTCGTTATGAAGAGATGAAAAAAAAAAATCTGCCAATTTAATAGAGTATTCAAATTAGCTTGAAAATGGTAGATGTCTGGTCAACTGGGAATCTCAGTTCTATTTAGAATTAAGGTAAGGAACTACTGTGCACATAGGTAAGAATATTAAATTGTTTGTTTGTGAAAAGTTAAAATTCTAGTAAAAATCTAAATAAATAGAAAGTGGTTGCAGTTTTACATATTGCAACATTTGCCTTTCTGACTATACATATTCAGACTGTAAAGATTTAATGTTTATAAATCAGTAAACAGTTGGGAATATGTTTGCTAGAAAAGTTAAAATTATATATGTAATGTGGACATTATCATTTTTTTTTAAAAAATGCATTTAATGTTCAGAAAGTGAAGTTGATATTGTTGAAAAGAAAAAAACACCTTCTCGTTTTAACTGAACGGCAGTAAGGAAGATATAATTATTAAATGAATGTTATATAAACTGTATACTTTTTTCTTTTCTTTTGTTTGATGTATATTTTTTTTAGGATCTTACGCATATATATTTTTTCTTTATGTTTCGTGTTATTAATATTCTTAATAGAAATTATATTTCTTATGTGGAATTAAAGAAAGTTATTTGTTTTTAATTGGTTGAAACGTAATCCTCCTTTTTGTATTGGCTCTGGGTCTCATATAACACTGTTTCACACAGATCTTTTTGAATTGGCTTTAGGTCTCATATAGCACGGTTTCACACAACACCTTTTTGTATTGGCTATGGGTCTCATATAGCATGGTTTCACACAACATGGCACTTTTCAGGAATCTATCTACCATGTTATAGGAGGGATACTTGTTTGTATGTATACAAACAACACACACAAAGTGCATGTTCATGTATATATCAGATATATATACTTTATATATATTTTTCCAAGTGCATGTTGTATCCACAGAAGAATCTTGATCCATTTCTCTCTTAACTGACATTTTTTATGTGCAATGTTAATTAAATACAAAAAAAAATTGATGGGCAACACTTAAAATTCAATTTTATTAAAAATAAAATTTACAAATGTTTTTCCTTACAAAATTATATAATAAAGTATTAGTACATAAACTACAAAATTATATAATAAAGTATTAGTACATTATATTATTATTATTATTATTATTATTATTATTATTATTATTATTATTATTATTATATCAAACTAGAATAAAATAATATTGAATATTTAACTTGCAATTTAATTACTATTCTTTTATTTATATAAAAATATATTCCTGCCCACTGTCATCACCAGACAGGAATCTGTCTTTTGAGGTAATATCTGCCATGAAGCGGAGTACCAGGCCATAGGTTGATCAGCAGGAATTGGTTTCTTATAATCTGGTTGTATAGAATTTAGTAATTTTCCTTTGTTTAACGACCACAATCTAGTAATTTCCTTACAAAATTATATAATAAAGTATTAGTACATAAACTATTATATTATTATTATTTATATCAAACTAGAATAAAATAAATATTGAATATTTAACTTGCAATTTAATTACTATTCTTTTATTTATATAAAAATATATTCCTGCCCACTGTCATCACCAGACAGGAATCTGTCTTTTGAGGTAATATCTGCCATGAAGCGGAGTACCAGGCCATAGGTTGATCAGCAGGAATTGGTTTCTTATAATCTGGTTGTATAGAATTTAGTAATTTTCCTTTGTTTAACGACCACAATCTAGTAATTTGATCCTCACCAACCGAACATAAGATGTTGGCTTCTTCATCAATACTAAATGGTAATTTTAGATGACGGTTGACATGTTCTGGATATTCTACTACCGGCTTCCATGTTCTTAAATCCACCTACGAGAAAGATAATTATTTATAATGTTAGTTAATGTTTAATTAAGCTGCTATATTACACATGAGTATACTTTATGTGGTAGTGGCCATTTGTACAGCCCATGGTAGGATAGGCAACACATGGATATGTTCTACCAACTCTTGAATTTTATTGAAGTATTTACTCAATCGATTAGAATTTTAAAGATGGAATTCAACAGGCTGGGCCCAGACTCCTCCCGATAAACTGGATGTTCGAATTCTCCAGGTTGGTAAGCCACAACTTTACCATGTGGCCATCAATTTTATAAATACAAATAATAATAATTATTTTGTTGGCTGGATTGATTGCATATACTGTATATCCATTAGAATTCTACAGATATGAATTCGAGACCATCCTAAATTATAAAATGTTTTTTCTATATACAAATATTCCTGGTGCCCATCATAGGATGGTGATTTTTTAATCAAAAATATCTGACTATTCTTAGGTTCCTACCAGTTACTGCAACTTTATTTGCTAATATCAACAAAATTGCAGTAACATTATAATAAATGCAATAATATATAGTGCAATGGTTCACCATTATTTATAGCTTACTTACCAGCAAAAACATCTTAAAAACACAATTATTTATATCATTAAATTGACTGACTATCAATTTAATGATACTTAATTTTGAATAATAGAAGTTTTTATCAAGCAATTTGAGACAAATACGCAAGAAACATTAAGATACAAATCAGAGCTTTGTATCTCGCTCTAAATAATAATTTAATCATTGACTTAACAAACTCATATCCATCATTGTTAATAGTCTGAGTTCCCAAAATGGTCCTCATAATTTATATGAATATCATTCAAATTGAGCTACCACCAGAAAAATATGTAATAATCTTTTCCTTTATTACGTCAATAATATTTATCCAATGTCGACCATTTTCTATAAGCTTGATTCTTTACAATAACTTTTCAGCTCGCACTGAAGAGAGATTGCTTGAGCCAAAAGTACTTTATTCTCAATAAATCTAATGTTATAAAATTATCCTGCTTAACGAGCTGAGAAGTTATTGTAGATTAAAAAAAGAGCAGTGTAATAAAATGACCGAAGCTTGATTCTTTAATGGATCTCCATAACACGCGTGAATTTTTTTGAAATTTGATAAAAATATCATTTGAGTATGATGATTTTAAGTACAGTATATAAGTTTATAAGTTGAAATTTTGTCTGCTTTATTTTTTCTGCTCACAATTGGCCGAGCAATACGTTATAAACAGGAAGTGACATCACATTTGGGCATCTGTTGCCTATTTCTGCATTACGTTCTGGTGATGTGAAATTCAGACTTAAAAGTTTAGTTTCACTGCTGTAGAAACTTCTCTACCTTTAATTCTGTGCAAAGTATTTTTGATAGATTCTACTTTGATTACTGCATGCACATATTAAAGTTGTTAATATGCCGGCAACTTTATTGAGCATGAAAAAAACGATAGATATTAAGGAGCTCTATAAAGCAAGACAGTCAAAGTGGAATCTTAACATTTTTTTTCCTTCAGTTCTAAGCACTTTTTAATTAAAAAAATTTCTTTTACAAACTATTATTTTTCCCATTCAATAAATATATCAGTATGGATTCAATTAGTACAGCAATTTTTTAGAACATTATGCAAGATATTTCTGTATAAACATGTAAATTAAAACTTAATAAAATAGTAATAGTAAAATAATAACTAAAAGCATAAATACTTCACATTCCGAAAATTATTACTCCATTTTTCAAAGATAGATATCAATACTGCTGCTGTTATTTATTATTGCATCATGACAAAATATTTAGGTTTTTTTAAGGAATAAAGTTCAGTTTCAAAAAATTTCTTTTAAGACTGGGAAACTCACGAAAAAAGCAAAAGCACTTTTTGAGAATTATGATTTGTTTACTGTTGCTTTAAATAATAATATATAAAGATAAAATTGAGATTCTAGAAAGAAAAAAAAATTAAAAAATTTGAATTTATTTTCATGCTATTAATTTGAAATTGTGTTTTAAAAATGTTTGAAAATCTAATAAAGCTTTGTTAGATTTAAAAATAGCTTTAAACAGACGAACCATGCTTTGAATCACTGTATGAATACCTCGGAACAGTGATTTTCATACACTTTGAAATTATGCAAAACAGTCAGTGAAAAAACTATTTTAAATAAATTTGTTTGAATTATTGACAATAACATCTAAACTCAATTTTCAAACCATATTTAATTTAGAATTTTAAGGGATTCAATACAGTATTTTCTACATTTCAGAGAGAGCAATGATTTTCATATACCACTTGATTATTTAATATTCAGCATTTAATTGTCTTCCCTTTGGCTTCAGTAACTTCAAGATAGCATTTTACCATGTCAACAAAGTGATTAGCAATTTTTGGCTTGCATTTCTGATGAATGTATTTAACCACTTTAAATATTGCACTTTATTAATCTTACTTTGAAGGAAATGAACCAAATCTATAAATATGATCATATAACATTTGCCAGTAATTTTATGAAATGTTTTTAAATAATAATACATAAAGATAAAATTGAGATTCTAGAAGGAAAAACAAAACAGAAAAATTTGAATTTATTTTCATGCTAGTAATTTGAAATCGTTTTTTAAAAATGTTTAAAAATCTAGTAAAGCTTTGCTAGATTTAAAATTTGCTTTAAGCAGACCAGCCAAACTTTGAATCACTGTATGAATACCTCGGAAATACACTTGGAACAGTGATTTTCATACACTTTAAAATTATGCAAAACAGTCGGTGGAAAAACTAAATAAATTTGTTTGAATTATTGACAGTAACATCTAAACTCAATTTCCAAATCATATTTAATTTAGAATTTTAACGGATTTAATACAGTATTTTCTACATTTTAGAGAGAGCAATGATTTTCATATACCACTTGATTATTTAATATTCAGCATTTAATTGTCTTCCCTTTGGCTTCAGTAACTTCAAGATAGCATTTTATCATGTCAACAAAATGATTAGCAATTTTTGGCTTGCATTTCTGATGAATGTATTCAGCCACTTTAAATATTGTACTTTGTTAATCTTACTTTGAAGCAAATGAACCAAATCTATAAATATGATCATATAACATTTGCCAGTAATTTTATAAAATGTTCAAATCTAGAGATTTTGAGAGTCATGTTAGAATTTCAAGTTCCTGATCTTTAAATTCTTAATTGAAGCTTGTGAAGTGTGGATACCCATGTTATCTTATTGGAAAAAAATTTTTTGTTCATTAAACTATTTTCCTGAATTGTTTTCATCCATGGCAATACTTTATCATTGAATTGATTGATATATGCTGCTGAGTTTTGGCAGCCATTAATTTCAGAAAGCAAGTACTCAATATTTGAATATATTACTGCAAACAATATGACAATCTCCATTGAACTCTCTCTTCTTTCTATTTTGAAGAGGTTCTTTTTGTCACTAGGATATGACCAAGACTTTTCGTTATCAGGTTCATCTACACAGAATTTTTCGTTATTGAAAATTTTTTTGGACCAGGGGTAGAGATCAGGCAATCCATTCAAGGCAACAACAAACATGCTTTGCAGTTTACATTTTGATCAGATTGAATTTCCTTGTCTATCTTTCCATAATTTAACTTTTGGCAACAAAATTACCTTTGGATTGTCCACAGAACCAGGAAGTGTGCAGCCTTCTTTCAGTGTTTTTGCAATAACTCTTCTCCATAAGTCAAGCATATGTCACTTTTAAGTTCTTCATGATATGTTTAATGAAAATTTTATTTGCTGACTTGTAGTTTTTCTTTCTGTTATAATAATTTTCAATCATATATTGAATGTTAGATTTTGATTTTCCAATAAGTTTTGAAATTGCACAGAGAGAAAGACCTTCAGAATGTGTCTGCTTCACAAGAGCAATAACTGCAGATCAGTTTTCATCTTTGAAAACTGATCCTGCAGTTATTGCTCTTGAGATTAGAATAGAACTGAGAGTATAACAGAAATTTATGCATATTCATATTTGCATAACTGTTTTAAAAAAAGGAATATGAAAATTGCTGGTCTCTAATACAGTATTTTCTACATTTTTGAAATTGCTAAAATTCTAAAACATGATTTGAAGATTGAAATTATGCAAAACAGCCAATGGAAAATCTAAAACTATTCTAAATATATTTGTTTGAATTACTGACAACAAAATCTAAATTCAATGTGTATGAAAATTGTTGTTCCTGAGTATGTGTGTGATAATTTTGATTAATTTGAGGTAAAATCTAAAAATTATTTTACCAGGTATTGATTACAAAAGAACAAATAAAAGAAGGACATTCATTGAATACAGATAATGATGAACTGCAATAGATGTAAAAGTTGAAACAGATAATTTTAATAATTAATATTTTTCTTACAATGATCAATATTTTGTCAGCTAATGTACAAAACAGCCACAAACAATAGCTCTATTTTGCATATCTGCTGGTAAAATGTCAATCACTGAAATTGTAACATGGAAATTTTAAACAGATTTTCATTTTAAGTAAACTTAAACAACTCTTACCATGCCATGATCATCAAGAGTAATCTATTATTCAAAAGCTATGTTCAAAGTTCTGGTAGAGAATATTTAGTATACCAGTTTGATTAATTCACCAAAAATTCAAACTAGTTTAAATATTGTGGAAGTATCTAGATTTCTTTGCATATGGTCCAAAAAGATTGTGGTAAGAATTAAAATGATCTGCTCTGGGATTGCTACAAGAGGTTTTGCATTACATGGCTCATTTGTTTCACTTTTTGCCTAATTAACTTCATGCTTCAATTCAAAGCCTATGGCTTCTTGTGTAATAAGCTTGCAATTGCTTGCTAACCTCAGACACTTCAAATGTGTAGCATGAGAAGCAAAGATAAATATATTATCCATGAAAGTTGTAAAATTAGTCATTGGAACAACAGCCAAATGGCTGTTGTTGAGAAGAGGCACCAATATAAAAACTATCCCAGTAGCTTCAAATCAACTGTAACAAGTACCACTGGCAGTAATATGCAATGGTTTTCCAGAGCAGATCAGTTCAGTTCTTTCCATATAAAAGTTTGAACATAAACAAATATATAAAAGAAAAAAGTTACAATTTTTTTACCTGCATCAGTTTTCCATCATAAGCACTTGTAATAATGAAATTTTCATTATTCAAAAGTTTAATATAAGAAATACCCCGTCCAAGTTTATAGTTGGATATAAATTTACCACATCTTAGGTCAACACAGTTCAAATTGCCAATATTGGTACCAGCAAATAATTGATTACCAAATTTATTGTATGCTAATGAAAAACAATTTTCTTTACAAACTATTTTAGAAATTCCATTCTCTAAATTTTTTGTTTTCAAGAGATTTTCACCTCCAACAGCATAATTCTGTGTCTGTTTATTCCAAGCACAACTCCATAAATGTGTATCGATTTTGAAACCTTGATCATGATCATAAACTCCACACATTCCAACATGACTATTCAAGTGAGACAAGCCACATAATGTCACTGAAGAAGTTTTTGATTTAGGTGTAAAGTCTACACTAGTAAAAAGGACATATTTTTCATCTGACGACACATCAACTATACACAAATCTGTTACCTTTTGACAAAAATTTATACCAGAAACATCTTTATATTCAACATGCAAATTATTGCAATCTTCTTTTTCACCGGTTAAACTGAAACTCTGTACAAGAACTCCCTTTCTTTTAAGCGTGCAGGCTGTAATAAATGTTGAATCTTCAGGAGATCCTATCAAGTATTTACAATCAATAACTGGATAACCTGGTACATGTCCACTGAGGTCATTGTTATAAAAACAGTTCATTTTTGAAAATTTTAAGCGAAGAAAGCTATCCATAAATGAAGTGGAAGTCATTAAATTCAATTGACGACGGATAAACAGATCAGGATAACTATCAGATTCAATTCTTACAAATTTTGAGTTTTGGGCCATATAAAACTGATTTGCATAAGTTCTGATTATTTGGTCCTTAAGGAATAATAATAATTTTTTTTTATCTGGATCAAAAATCCGGATCTAATACATGTGACTGCCTACAATGACTGAGCAATTACGAAATCAGCGCTGTAACGATGTATATTACAATATGAATTTAGTAATAATATTTCACATCGTTTCAATATCACTTAAATAAATTTTAATTTTCTATAAACTTTGATCTAATTGGCATGAATACCAAAAAAATTCACAGGAACATCATGTTCAAACCAGTAACAACACACACTCAAATGACAAACACAAATACCGTAATTCAACTTAGAGGTTGACAAACTCTATACGAGTTTTTATTTTTTAAATTGATATTACAAAATTAACTTTGATCTAATTGGCATGAATACCAAAAAAATTCACAGGAACATCATGTTCAAACCAGTAACAACACACTCACAAATGATAAACACAAATACCGTAATTCAAATTAGAGGTTGACAAACTCTATACGAGTTTTTATTTTTTAAATTGATATTACAAAATTAATTTTAATTATTCAACATTAATTTGCAATTAATTTATCGGTAAAAAATTAGAAATTCGTAATTATGTGAGATATTTTAAAAATAGTATTTCGAATTTTATAAAAGAATCATTTGTAGAATTTCATAATAGAAAATTCAATATCAATTTAAAAATAAAGAATGGAAACAATAGATTTAGAAAATACTGTGTCACTTATGGCTTTGAATGAAGAATATGGTCGACATAATGTCGACCATATTTAATTATATATGTCGACCATATAAAGGTGATTAATTTATACGATAAATAACATATAGGTCATTATTTATCAAATTGAAAATCTTGAAACATTTATTTAATTAGAAATGAATTTACTGTATATTGGAATAAATCACAGGAAAAAATTAGCGCATAATAGACCTAATTATAAGCGGCCATTAAATCTTTTTAATGAAATATACTTTTTGTTTAAAAAATTTGGACGAATTATTTATTAAATAAATTTTTTTAAGATTACATTAAATAAATCAATCACAAAAAAGTTTTGAAATACTATATATATAAGAATGCATAATTATTTATAGAAACATGCTAATTTAAGTGATGATATATTTTATATGCTCATATCGATATGATTTCACTTTATTGTTTGAAAACTACTATTTAATTTTAAGTATGTTATTTCATTGTACAGTATGACTAGCCATTAACTGGTGTAAGGTAGCACAGTCGATTTTCAACCTCTCCCCGTTTTTAAGAATAGACTTTCCGGCTCAGAGGTTGACTATACGTAGTTATTGGTGGTAGTCAATCACAAAAAAGTTTTGAAATATTATATATATTATAAGGCTATATTATAAGAATGCATAATTATTTATAAAAACATGCTAATTTAAGTGATAATATATTTTATATGCTCATATCGATATGATTTCACTTTATTGTTTGAAAACTACTATTTAATTTTAAGTATGTTATTTCATTGTACAGTATGACTAGCCACTAACTGGTGTAAGGTAGCACAGTCGATTTTCAACCTCTCCCCCGTTTTTAAGAATAGACTTTCCGGCTCAGAGGTTGACTATACGTAGTTATTGGTGGTTACATAATGCTTACAAAAAATATAAAAATGAGAGTTCACTAAACTTTTTTAGTTATTTTTGCAAAAAAGTAGATCTATGTTTATTCATTTTGTGTTACAAATGCACGACAATAGAGGCAAGATAAATATAAATTTTTTTGTCAACAGATGGCGCCACATTCCATTCTTGAAGAATTCTGTGCACGGGGCGAAACAAGTCACTCAACAGACTACCCACCCCTGCGAAGGGGTCAGCCGGATTGTGAGGCCTGGCCCAGATCCCATGATAAATATTTTCAAGGGGTGGGAGCCGAGACTCGAACCTGGGTCCTCAAGGGTGGAAAGCCGAAGCGTTTCTACGCGGCCAATCCGGCCTGGTGTTTGTATTTAACATTTGTGCAATTTCCTAAACAGGTATATTTTTAATTATTGTTTCAAATTTAAAATGATTAAATTATAATATATAATTTAAAAGAATTTCGATCGTGCCGAGTTTGTGAAAATGGCGTTTTACTTTTTTCGGATTGCTGGCGTTATTCAAATCCATCCTTCGTCTTTCCACCCTGGAGGAATCAGGTTCGAGTCTCAGGTCCCACCCCATGAAAATATCATGGGATCTGGACCAGGCCCCACAATCCGACTAACCACTTTGCAAGGGTGGGCAGTCTGTGGAAGGGCTTGTTTCCCTCCGCCACAGAATGCTTCAAGACAAGAATGGAGTGTGGCGCCATCTGTTGACAAAAATAATTATATCTTGCCTTTATTATAGTGCATTTGTAACACACATGAAAATAAATAGACCTACTTTTTTGCAAAAATAACTAAAAAACTTTAGTGAACTCTCATTTTTATATTTTTTGTAAGCTAGTGTTGTGCCGATAGCTGCGATCGCAGCGGATGGCAGGATTATCTGTTATAATAGCAGGTAGTAGCACTCGAACCGCAGATGTGACAAGTTTCGCCATTACAGTTCAGCATAGAGCCATACTCAAGAACAAGGGTTTCTGGGCTTGTTTCAGCCTTTTATGAGTGCCATGGATGTACACAAATGCCCTATGTTAGATTCTTCCTTTTGTTATTGCTTGAATAACTCCATGGCGGTACACGCGGCGGCATCTTTTTTTATGATATCTCACAATCCGTAAGTGATATTAAAAAACTTTCAAAACAAAAGTTGTTTGTTTTTCACAGTTCTATCCAATTATGTCAAAATCGGCATTGGTTTCCATTGAAGATTTCATAATTGATCCCTTGTGCCCCTACTTCCGATGGGCCCATAAAATTTTTATCATACCCATGCAATTCTTCAGGTATACTTTGGTAAACAAAATTTTTACCTCTACTTCCTATCTCATCGCGTTTCCGAGAAAAAAGGGTGATACGGGTGCTCGAAAACACCGGTATATATACAAATTACAAAACTTTTAAACAGATCTACATTGATTTAAATGACGTACTGTAGCGCTTTAATCAAACAATCGCTGCACCCGGAAACATAAAGTATTGAAAACAATACATAAATTGTAAATTAGCGCAGTAAGTTTTAGAGTTCCAGCTAACGAACGCAGACGCCCTGCGTTAAATAGGTTTAACTGTTCTGCGTTAAAATCGAGGTTATTGGGGATTGATTGATTGGGTTTTAGAGGTGTTTTCTTCAGGGTGAGTTGGGGCCCCCCTTGTCGCGAGGTCTGCTAACCGTCAGCTACGCAACTGACTGCACAATGCATGATCTGATTCAGTGGAAGAGCAAAGTTGAGAGGTATCATGTATGTATGTTTATACAGTAACACCCCGACTTACGCGAACTCGGAGTTACACGGTTCTTGATTTTTTCGTCTGGCAATACTGCTGCACGCTATCTTACTGTGATACGCATTGGATGCGTTTCGCGCGAACTCTACGTGCAGATTACGATTCTGCGATCGACGAAAGTTAAGATTGTTTTGTTATACGTTTTCTAAATCCTTAAAAACTATATCGTCGAAACAATGTAAATCTGATTCTCTCGCACTTACAAGGGGAGGTTCAGACATTCGGGTCACCGATTTTTTTGAAATCGCGCATACTTCTGTTATAATAAAATATAATAGTTTTATTATAAAATATTAAAAACTTATAACTGAAAGAATTACTAAACATTGGTTATCTGAACTAATTGAAATAGATTGATTTAATTAATACTTTAATTAATTTAAGAAATGGTATATAAATAATAACCAAAATGTTTTTGATTTCACACAGTAATTAAAGCCAACAGCATTCAAATATACTCTATTATTTAATAAACTAAAACTAAATTTCCAAGAGAGTTCTTTGGAGTCCAAATAACTGAATCTTGCTGCTAAAAAATTAACCTGATCTGTCCCTAAAATATTGACTTTATACCTATAGAATTACAATGATCCTATTCTTTCCCTTTCTAGGTAAATTGGATCATTAATTTGTTTTCTATAATACTTGTTTTCTATAATACATATTATGATTATAGTTTATATAAATAAAGGAAAATATATCACATTAATATACTTTGGGATGAAGCAAAAATAGTTAGAAAGGTGCAAGATTCCAAAGATCTTTTTACTGCAGAAAAAATCGAAATCTTAAAAGCCAATGATAATGAATTTGTAATTAATGCGCAACAGGCCGACGGGATATCAAAAGCCTGGAGGTATGCCGTCCGTAATTTCTAATAAGAGGTGTAAAAAGCCGATTTAAAGGAAAACTTAAATTTTAAATATTAAATGTTATTATTGCATTGTATTATATTTTATTTTATAATTTTCTAAAATAATTTATATAGTTTGGTTTTTACTAACTAAAAAAATATATGTATTTATTAACCACTCTTCGGCAATTTTTAATTGTTTGAAATACCAAAAAAATATATATATATATGTATTTATTAACCGCTCTTCGGCAATTTTTAATTGTTTGAAACACCAAAATATGTTCTAGAATAATATAAAAAATATTCTGTTCTAATTTATTGTAACTGATGATGGTATGATAGAAATACCGAAAACGTTTTTACTCTTAGTTTAATAAAACGTATTTCTGTAACTGCTGTAATGTCTTTAATGATATTGAACTTTAAGTGTATATCACATATAACTCTTTTAAATACTTGGTTTGAAATTTAATATTTATGTTTCTAGTTATGTAATTCTCCAGGAATGTAAATCTCCCTTTATGTTTTGTTGTCCTATATATATGTACAAATATTAAAAATGTAACAGGGGCTAACAAAGTGTAAACTTTGCAAGAAAAAAAAAATTGAAATTCCAAATACAGTCAAACCCCAATCCCCTGTTAAAACGCCACCCTTGCTAACCACCAAGAAATTTGGCAGAATGGATCATCCCTATGTTAATGGAATAGGCAAACCCTAATAAGACACCATCTGCCAGTAGAAATGTCTAAACAAATATTCCTTTTGGTATTGTATTTGTCCTCGTTAATCTGCCAGGGGCATGTAAGTCTTAGTCTTAGATCCTGAAGTTCATTAATATCATATATACAGTATTAAAAGCTCTCTGGATTCATTTGTAACCAGTGGGTTAGAGAAATGCAGTTAACGGTTAATCGTATCTTTTTAAGCCTAGTTCATATCTATGTTGTAGAAAATTTAAGATGGTAAGAATGAGATCATTTCCATCGTTTATTGCGAACCAAGCCCATCATTTATTGCGAACCAAGCAAATAAGGATTCTGTATAGCAGTATCTCAAACTTTTCCATTTGGCGACCCTTTTACCTGATCAAATATTTTCACGATCCTGGGTATAAAGGTATATAAACTAGGAATACAAATTAAAACATTTGCTAAAATTTCTCGGACCCCAAAATTTAGGCACGCGACCCCATATGGGGTAGTGACCCACACTTTGAAAAACACTGCTGTATAATAAGTTGTATACATTGTTTTTTAAAGAGAACTCAAAGTAGAGAATCAGAACAGAAGATGGACATGTTTACTATATAGTACTGTAAATTAGTGTTGAACATTGATAGGAAAACATCAATGTTTAACATTGATAAAACCATTGAAAGATAACATTGATGTTTTCGAACATCAATGTTTTTTTTTTTTTGTGCATTGTCAGTAACAGCTGCATTGACATATTCTTTATCTATTTCCCAGTATTTTATCAACTGTTTTAGTTTATTAGCTAGATACTCGCTAGTATACCATTCTTCCAATAAAAAACATCCAATTCTACATTGCATAGTTTATTTTCCACATCTATTAAGTGGACAGTCAAACTAATGTAATTCCTCTTCTGAATGTCTGTCCATAAATTAGTTGATAAACATATGTCTTAATATTGTGGACAATATTTAGACATATAATAAGCAAAATTTCTATTTGAGCTGTTGTTTTACTATGAATACCATATTTCTATATTTATTGGAAATTAATCTTTTAATTGTTGGCCGAAAAGGAATTTTGTACCAAGATGCTATTGTCTTTACGAAATGTTGAAAATCTTCACCATCCAAATACTCAATGGCTTATTGTCTTTACACATCATAAATATAAGAGCTTTATTTACCTTATTTTCTGCAGATTCACCTGATTTTTGAACTTCTCAATGCTCCTACTCATCTCAGAAATTTCTTTGTTTTATTGGGAGAGGTAATAGAGTAGAGAGGTAGTAAGAGGTAGAGAGGTAGAGAAGGAAAGATGATGTGTCGTCAGTTTCTGGATAACATTTTTCTTCCTTCTGCAAGTCTTTCTGAACTCCAAGAAGTTGTGGATATTTGCTTTCAAGATGATACCTTAAATTTGTGGTATTACACTAGTTTTCAGTTCTTTTGAATAATATATGCAAGTTGCAGAATTACTTTTATTTTTAGCAAAATGTTACCACAGAAAGGTTTTCGAGGCATACTTACTGAGATACAAAGGCATAAATACTTTAAAATAAAAAAAAAGCGTTTCGAATATTAATTAAATGACGATAATAAAGTGTATCACATGACAAATATAAGTACTAAATCAAAAGTAATCACAACAAGCACTTGAAGCAGGATAAAAAACTAATTTATTATTAGATATATTAATTCCGTTCTATTTCATCTTTGTGTTTTCCTCCAATCCAGAAGATGATAGCTGTCAGATCGCAATGTGGCCAGCAGATACCATAAAACCGAAAAATGAGTGGTTTTTATTTATCTTTTTATTCTTTAATTATCTATTAAATAATATTTTGTTATGGTCAGTATAAATTATATTCATTTGTAGATTATAAATATAAATACTTTTCTTTGATTTCCTTCATTAACATGAAATTCCGTTCTATTTCATCTTTGTGTTTTCCTCCAATCCAGAAGATAATAGCTGTCAGATCGCAATGTGGCCAGCACATACCATAAA
Source organism: Olivierus martensii (assembly GCA_000484575.1). Classification (NCBI taxonomy): domain Eukaryota; kingdom Metazoa; phylum Arthropoda; class Arachnida; order Scorpiones; family Buthidae; genus Olivierus; species Olivierus martensii. The sequence continues at coordinate 82,050 of AYEL01080799.1, forward strand.
ACCGAAAAATGAGTGGTTTTTATTTATCTTTTTATTCTTTAATTATCTATTAAATAATATTTTGTTATGGTCAGTATAAATTATATTCATTTGTAGATTATAAATATAAATACTTTTCTTTGATTTCCTTCATTAACATTTTGTGAGGTTCTTCATTCTTCCCAAAACCTCGTGTATATGTTTACATGAATGATAACGTACGATGTTTATTGGACTTCACTGGTGTCTCCAAATATAGAAGAACGTTTTAAAAAAGTATGTATATGTGCTATGTCCCTATCCCTTTAAATCTCAAACATACTGGACCATCTTGACCAAATTTGGTTAATATAAACTTATACTTCATTAACATTTTGTGAGGTTCTTCATTCTTCCCTAAACCTCGTGTATATGTTTACATGAATGATAACGTACGATGTTTATTGGACTTCACTGGTGTCTCCAAATATAGAAAAACGTTTTAAAAAAGTATGTATATGTGCTATGTCCCTTTAAATCTCAAACATACTGGACCATCTTGACCAAATTTGGTTAATATAAACTTATATGCCAGCTCTGAAAACATGGTCATTTTCAGCCAAAACACATATCAGAACCAGAAGGCATGTATATTTATGAAACCACCACATGAGCCGAAAGGGTTAATGACTTTTAACTTCAGAATTACATTGTTGAGTTTTTGTAGGTTGAGAGCTGAACTGAATAAAATAATAGAAGCTGTTAACGGCATAAATTAATGATTCTAAATTGTAATATGAATATAATTATTGATATTTTTCTACCTATATGCAAAAATGAATTGTAAGGATATTCTGTAGTTCTGTTAAAAAATTTTAAATAATCTTTAAATAATTGAATTATGTCGTTGTCTACTAGTTTTAGTAAAATAATCATAAAAATATTAATTATAATTATGTTTTATTAAATTTTTTGAACCCCATTAATTTTTTTTCCTTGTTTATATTTTCTCTGTTGCATTAATTAGAGGCTTATTCTTATAATTTAACGATGCAATGCATATATCTAAAGTTTAATAACTTTTATTTATAAATATAATTCATTTATCGATACACAACATTAAAAATTTCAGCAAGCAATTATAAAAATTTATTTTATTTGGTTTATTTACTGGTACAGAAACAACAAATTGACAGAGTTTAACAACTTTCAATAAAACAAGCTAACTTTATATAAGGAAAACAGTGAAGACAACAATTCCTCTTTACATGAAAATATTTATAACAGTGGCGAAATAAGTTTTTCTTTTATTAACGGTAACAAACACATCTTGTTTTTAAAAATCCATCGCAATATCCTCCTCTTCGACGAATACTTTGACAATGTTTGTGGCATTGTCCTTGGTTGAAGGGACAACCGAATCCAGCTTCCACTATTCCCATTTCTATATTGAATGTATAAATAACAATAATATGATATATATAATTATCTTCATTGTTTAATTCCGAAAATTATAACCATTAATAATTATTTCGATCAATTAAAACTACATGTGAAGAAAATGATACTCACCAAGAGTGCAGAACACTAAAGCCAACACGAAAAGAAGTACAATGGTTTTCATGATTTTCGGATGTACGTTTACGAATCGAACAACAAAATATATAATCCTGAAAAACAGAAATGATTTCTATCAGTTACAAGTTGGTTTGGTTTTGGTTAAGCCGCCATATTGCAGGACAGATATATTGGCGGTGGTCACTATATCTGCCCTGCAATATCTGGCGGTGGCCACTTATAGAGCCCATCACAGGCTGGCCAACACCCATGATGGGGTCAACCGAATAGCTGAAGAGTTGAGTTCAACGGGTCAGGCCGGGCACGGATCCTTCCTGAAAATCTGGATGTGTGGGACCCGGATTTGAACTCATCCTCCATCCAGCTTTATCACACGGCCATCCGGCCATCAGTGACAAGTATTTTTACTTTCAGTTTTCTATAATTGTCAACAGATATTTCTATCCATAGATATCAAAAATAAGTAAATAAATAATTGTGCGAACTGCATAATTTAATCTAATATATATCTTAGAATATTGTTTACAATACAATACCGTATATCTATCGTTAGAAAGCTTAGCTTTCTTTTTGTCCATCACCTGGAGTATTAAATATTAGCAAAAAAATAATAATAATAAACTTTTTCATAAATAATTTATCTCTATCAATTCGATAAAATATTTATATTCCCCTTTAATTAGTTGAAAAGAGATGTTATTCAATAGTTAAAAATGAAAAAAATATTAATGGGAATATAGGTAAAAATAAATGAACAAAGATATAAACAGGGCCGGTTCAATACAGCACTCGCTCAGAGACCGATATTTAAGGGACGCCAAAGGGCACTGGCACATATTTTTGTTTTATTATTATTACTAATATTGTAACAATTATTTTTTACGGAAACGCTTCGGCTTTCCACTCTGGAGGATCCGGGTTCGAGTCTCCGGGCCCGGCCCGTCGATCCCCGTCCTTCACAATCCGGCTGACCCCTCGCAGGGGTGGGCAGCCTGTGGAAGGGCTTGTTTCGTCCCGCCACTTGCCCGGCCCGTCGATCCCCGTCCTCCACAATCCGGCTGACCTCTCCGTGCCCGGCCCGTCGATTCCCGTCCTCCACAATCCGGCTGACCCCTCCGCGGTCCGGCCTGTCGATCCCCGTCCTCCACAATCCGGCTGACCCCTCCGCAGAAAAGCAACCTGTGGAAGGGCTTGTTTCGCCCCGCCACTTAGTACTCTTACTCGTCGATCCCCGTCCTCCACAATCCGGCTGACCCCTCCGCAGGGGTGGGAAACCTGTCGAAGGGCTTGTTTCGCCCCGCCACTTAGTACTCTTACTGAGTACCCCGTCCTCCACAATCCGGCTGACCCCTCCGCAGGGGTGGGCAGCCTGTGAAATCTAAATCCATATAAAAGTCATAGGAATAGGTCCTTGTTTCGCCTCGCCTCTTACTGAGTAGTGCTTGTTTCGCCCCGCCACTTAGTATACTCCCTGAATGGAAAGTGGCGTCACCACATAGTATTCTACCAGAAAGGAATGTGGCGTCATTTGTTGACAAAAAAAATCAACCGTTATCAATCCGCCACTTAGTACTCTTACTGAGTGGAAAGTGGCGTCATCTATCGACAAATACATAGTATTCTACCTGAATGGAGTGTGGCGTCATCTGTTGACAAAGTTAGTATTCTCCCTGAATGGAAAGTGGCGTCATCTGTTAACAAAAATAGTATTCTACTAGAATGGAGTGGCGTCATCTGTTGGCCAAAAATAAAAATAGCTATTTACCGCTACCCTGAATGGAAAGTGGCGTCATCTGTTAACAAAAAAACAGACTGTAAAGTGTAATATTTTTATGAATTTATTTATTTTTCAGAAAACTGACTTGAGAGGGCGCAACAAGAATTTTCGCTCGGGGTGGTAAAAGTTCTAGAGACGGTACTGGATACAAAATTATTTTTTAAAAACGATTTTTAAGTATACTGTATGATATTATTCAATCAATCATACATATTTTGCACCTACTTTGGAAAAATCGGTGCAAAATATGTATGATTGATTGAATCCTACCTTACTTACTCGGTAAACGGGAATTACGTACTGTCTAAAACTTAACTAATGCTATATCTTCAGAAAGATTGTAATCTAATAATATTAAATTATAACTTACCTGAGACAAGAATGGAGAGTATTTGATTGTGTATATCTGCAATAGTCGGTAAACGGGAATTACGTACTGTCTAAAATTTAACTAATGCTATATCTTCAGAAAGATTGTAATCTAATAATATGAAATTATAACTTACCTGAGACAAGAATGGAGAGTATTTGATTGTGTATATCTGCAATAGCTGCTTTTATATAGCAAAAAGTCATGTGAGGGAAAAATAGATTTAAAATTTGCTGTACAGTTTCGCAATTTACTTTCCAAGATACCCAACATTCGGAAATTTTCAAAAGTTACAGCACTGTTGCATAAATATATTGCGTGGATTGTAATCTCATTATTTAGCTACGAGTTTTAATCTATTGTTGACATCCAAACTATCTTATCTATATTATTAAGTACCTTATCTCGTCTATATTATTTTTATTGCAATCCTTATTATAATGTAACTCATAAATTTGCTATTGATTATATAGACGTTTCATTTATAGATAAAGTCTATTTAATTAAATGTATATATATTACTGGTAGATCAATGGATAGATTTCTAAAAATGGTAGTTCCATTGGTGTCGTTAAGATATACAATTGATCGTTTTCGGTAACAAGTATATATTCTGGCAAAAAAAGACAGAACCAGTTGTTCGTAGATCAATGGATAGATTTCTAAAAATGATAGTTCCATTGGTGTCGTTAAGATATGCAATTGATCGTTTTCGGTAACAAGTATATATTCTGGCAAAAAAAGACAGAACCAGTTGTTAGTTATTTTGAATGACACCACTGGATAATTAGGATCAGTTCGCAAAAATTATAAAGAGCTATATTCATAACAAAACTGAGACACACTGATGACTAGAATCAGCCTAGAATAGTGGTTCTCAACCTTTTTTTCTTTTGAGAAACACATTTTAATATTTTAAAATTTAGCGACACATCTACATATTTTAAATAATAATCTAGATTTATCAACAAATTTTTATTAACAGATTACAGTAGTACCTTGGTTAACGACGAGTAGTAGTAAGGAAAATGCCTTGGTTAACGACGCAGGCTTTGGTTAACGCCTGCTAATTATGTGAACCTCTATCCGATCTAAAACCCGTTATTTTCCGATCTCACTCATCCACGCGTGAGAAGACATTGTTATAAATATGCTTTATAATGAAAATGAATATTTAAGCATTTATTTTTTATGTGTTAGTTCTGTGAGGTCCGTGGCGATTCTTTTTAACGAAATTTTGTGTTTGTTTCGACATCAAATTAGTAGACAATAGTAATGAAAACAAATTATTTAATTAATTAAAAATAGACGTGCAACCATTTAGTAATGAAAACAAATTATTTAATTAATTAAAAATAGACGTGCAACAATTTTTAGTTTTTAGTTTCTTAAAGATGATTTCTAGATAATTATTATTTTAAATTCTGCCAACAAAGAAACAAATTATTTAATTAATTAAAAATAGACATGCAACAGTTCACTAGGAAGGATGAGGCATGCAACTTGCCCCTTCGTGTTCACACGTGAAGGACATATTGCAGACAATACCGACACGAAAAGAGTTGTTGACACGCAAATATTTCGATCGAAGCGCTAATAACATCAGTATTTTGAACCAAGTCAGGTTAGATAGTTCCAGTCTTTTCAAAAAATTTACTAGAATTACTTGACGACGATAAATTTAACTTCATCAATAAATTGAAGTGTTTTCTTCACATCTCAATCCATGAAGCAAAGAAAAATTTGAGAAAAAAGTTAAAAAATAATCAAAACAAGATGTTGCAAGACTAGTTGCACGTGTAACCCAACTAGAATGGGGAACACATGTGCCTTCTTGCGCCTAGTATTGTAACAGATTTTGAAGCATGCCCCTTTGCATGCCTTCTCGTGCGTCTAGTTGCATGCGTCTTGTTGCATGAAAAGTTGCACCGTCTAAACGTAGCTTAAGATATATTTTGTTGAGAATTATTTTATGAATATATTTACTAGTCTTATAAAACAAATTATTTCTCTCAAGAAAAGCTCACTTTATTTTAAAACATTATTCGAACAATATAAAAATCTATAAAATAAATCACAAGTTTATTATGATCATTTTTATGTAAAAATAAAAAAATTTGTTGAAAATTTTATTATTGAACATTTTCCAAACAATAGAAACTTTCTTGTTTTTGTGCAATACAATGACAAGCCGTACTATTTTCAGTTCATTAAAAAAAGAAAAAGTTATTTCTTTGTTTGCTTCATCATTTCTTTATTTCAGATAAAATTGATCGATAATGTTTTATTTGAATTAATGCATAATATTTTAATAAACAAATAAAAATATAAACACTATCGACTATATTTCAGAACACTAAGAAAAATCAATATTGCCTTCAATTATTTCATACAGAACTATTAAATTAATACAGAAAAATTCAAACGACATGACGTAGGATGAATCAATGTTACCTATTTCTCAATTAATAATAATGATTTTAGAAAATTTCATTCATTAAAAATGATAAAAATTTACAGTTCATATCTTTTATTATATATATTAAATTTATAATTCGTAACAAATATATATCGATGTTTTCGTGATTAATGTAAAACTCATTATTATTCCGGACTGTATGACATCATAAACAATACGGGGAAATAATTTTAATAAATTTATTTATTTTAAGGAAAAATTAAAAATCTAGATATCCTCTGAATAAAAGCCTTATTAATTCAACAAGTTATTCATAATATTATATATTCCTATCAAGCATGTTTTTTATTCGGGATTTTAAAAAGATTTTTAACACTGAGAATAACAAAATGTCATGTCGTAAACCTGACCACGTGAACAACTAATAGCGGTTGCTACAGCGTCGACGGTTACCCTCCTCTCTGCTCGGATGATATCTTCGATGTGCTGCAATGTTTCTGGCGTGGCGATCTCCACCGGCCGACCGGCTCTATGTTCATCTTCGATACTTGTCCGCCCTTCCGAGAACTTCTGCACCCAATTATGGATTGCCTGACGTGACAGGCAATGTTCACCATACACGGGCAGCATTTCCTTGTGGATATCCTTTGCTTCCATATGTTTTGCCCACAAAAAACGCACAATGGCACACAGTTCTATCGTAGTACATGTACTCAGGGGCACCGCCATCTTGTACAGTCATGCGCAGAACGATCGTTGTGCGCAGTTCTATCATAGTACATGTACTCAGGTGCACTGCCATCTTGTACAGTCATGCGCAGAACGATCGTTGTGCATCACAATAAAACTAGATCGTTGCTATCTAGCGGTGACAGTTTCCCGCACTTAATTAAAAACGAAGCCCGCAACTTTGATTTGTAACTTACTTATTGAATTACCCTCGTATGATATCCATATGAAATTTCATAAAGTTTAATTAATTTTAGAATTATTAGGGAAGTTTGATATATATATTTCTTATAAATTCCATATCTTAATTTAGAAATAACAGATTGCAAAAATGTATATAATTTATTTTTGAGCCGATACATTTATTATTTTGTTTATCACATTTGAGATGTTTTTTATTAAATATATTAAGTATTTTCAATTAATTTTGTTTTTAATCACTTTAATTATTTGTAATACTTTTGTAATTCATTTCCATTAGATACATTTCTAGAAAACATGATTTTTCAAAAATGAAAAAATAATCTACTAAAAGTTTAAATATCTTAATTCTTTTATATCTTATCATGACTAATTTTTTATAAACATTACCAATTTAGTTTTTGTTGTACTTATTATAGATATAGGACTATTTCCAGTTGACAAAAATTCAAATGATTCTTGATTTTCTTTCTCTGGGATTTGTTCTTGAGGATGAATTTTTGAAAAGCGTCTTTTCAATGCAACTGCAAGTAATGACGCTGGATCTGATGGTTCACTTTGCAATGGTGGCTTTCTCAAAGGAGTCCCTCCAGGTGATCTACAATGAATTTATTTAAAATAAATTTGCAAATGAAAACAGGAAAGAAACATAGGAACTAAGAAAAAAGTTTTTAAATAATAATATATAATGATCATATCATATATAAAAATATCTTTAAATTAAATGAATTCAATTTATTCTTTTTACGATATAAAATATTTAAATTTATAAATTAAAATTTAGCTAAAAGTTAAATACATATTTTGATTTATTATAACATTATGTCTATGGGAAATAAATATCTACTTTAAGTTCTTACTTTATGAGCATACTCTAGGAACAAATTAGCTCCTAATGCTAGATTATATATATTCAATAACAGCATTATTGAATCTCATTTTATTAATGGGAGATTAATTGAAGAAAATATTTTCTGTTCTCTTAAATGATATCTCATGTATTAGATAAAATATTATTCTACATACAATATATTTTGTAATATTAAAATGATGTAATGACTTTTGGAAGATCTAAAATTCTTTAAAACAATAAATAATACATTATTAACTGAAAAGAAAAATTAAGTATATTGGACAAAAATTAATAAAATATAATATTTTAAAGAGGCAAATAGATATTTAATAAAAATATTTGAATAAGTTCTTTACACTTGAAATAATTATACAGTAGAGTCTCCCTAATCCAACACATATGATTCCGGGATTTGTCAGATTATTGGATGTTCAATGAAAAATGGAATTACACAAACAAATATGCTCAGTTTATTAAGACTTTCCTGTCACTGTTCTTTATATGGTTCCGGGATTTGTCAGATTATTGGATGTTCAATGAAAAAAATGGAATTACACAAGCAAATATGCTTCATTTATTAAGACTTTCCTGTCACTGCTCTTGCTGTTCAACCCCTCAATTTTATCCCAATTTTTTTTTAATGTCATAAATGGTGGCTTGTTCAACAATTTTATCCCGATTTTTTCTCTTCCTGTTCAAATCTTTCACAAACCCCTCAATTTTATCCCAATTTTTTTAATGTCATAAATGGTGGCATACAATACCATAAAATGAAGTAAAGTCACTAAACTTTTCTCCAAGTCAAGCTTTTTAATTATTTCTGTCTTTTTGACCATAGTCAGTGTCTTGTGTTTTTTGTTTTACACTTTTTCTGATTTGTGACATTATGTAAAGATAAATAAACACTAATGCAGTAAAAACACTATTTTATAGTAAACAGTGTACTGAACTTAAAAATTATCCAACTATAATGCCTGCACAATAAACGAATAGCGATTGACAATTTGTTTATATCAATTTCTCTCTCTTGCAAATCTACAAATTTTCACATGAAAATTTCATGTGGGTGGCGCAACAATTCACAGTGTGTTGGACTACTGGAGGCAATTTGTTTATATCAATTTCTCTCTTGCAAATCTACAAGTTTTCACATGAAAATTTCATGTGGGTGGCGCAACAATTCACAGTGTGTTGGACTACTGGAAATGTTGGACTGGCAAAGTGTCAGACTATAGAGACTCAACTGTATTTATTATTTGTCACTATTTTAGGAGCATATTTCAATGAATGGCAAATTTTAACAATTTCTGAAGGATTAAACTAAATTTTCTGTCTTAAATAAATAGCTAGTTTTATTTGTTTTTAAAGCAGCTAGTAACAGATAGAGGTTTGGAAGATATTTTTATTTTTGATTTTGATTTTTGTTATCATTGATAAATTTTCAAATGGGCTGAAATTTCAGAAAATTTAGATGATCTTACTCAGATCAAACTTTCAATCAGGGGATTAACCATTTCTAACCAACCAAACTTCCTCTGGTGGTCAAAGTCTATTTTAATTCAGCAGATGGTGGCACCATAGCAATAATTCAAAAATAATCATTTACAAAATTTAAAATAGACTTTGACTGCCAGGGGAAGTTTGGAGTTTGTAATTTACATTATAATCTTCATAATGAATTAACAATATATGATGAAGAATTTTTATATTGTAATTAGTTTTGTAATTTAGTTTATATATATATATATGTGTGTGTGTCTTGTGTATATATATATATATATATATAATTTGAGTAAAAAATAGATTATTATACATTTATACATCATTTAGAAATTTATCATTCATATTTTAATTACTCAGATCAAACTTTCAATCAGGGGATTAACCATTTCTAATCAACCAAACTTCCTCTGGTGGTCAAAGTCTATTTTAATTCAGCAGATGGTGGCACCATAGCAATAATTCAAAAATAATCATTTACAAAATTTAAAATAGACTTTGACTGCCAGGGGAAGTTTGGCTGTGTTCGTTTAATTGATATTTTAATTATTTTTCTTATAAGATATCACAATAATAATAATTTTAAAATGCAAATATGCAATTAAATTTGTAGCCAAAAATTTAATCATCATATATTCAGACTGAAATATTTCTTTCACAATGTTCTACATTGCTTTCATTTGATTACTTTCATTCATTTTCTAAATGTAGTATTATAAGTTTTAATAAACACTTGAAGATCTGAAATCTAAAAAGTTTAATTGATATTTTAATTATTTTTCTTATAAGATATCACAATAATAATAATTTTAAAATGCAAATATGCAATTAAATTTGTAGCCAAAAATTTAATCATCATATATTCAGACTGAAATATTTCTTTCACAATGTTCTACATTGCTTTCATTTGATTACTTTCATTCTAAATGTAGTATTATAAGTTTTAATAAACACTTGAAGATCTGAAATCTAAAAAGTTTTTATTCCAACAATATATTTTTATTTATGTAAATATGTAATCATAAATACAGAACATGTGATTCACAAGAACAGGAGCATAGAAATTCAGGCACTGTATGTGTTAAAGACTAAGATATTACAAAAATAAAATTATTTCATAATTTTTTATGAAAATTTTGTACTTGTATATTATATTGAAGGAATTTAAGACTATCTACAAAACTATTAAAAATTATATTTTATTAATATTAGATATAATTTCAAAAATTTCAAACGCCCAAATGCCTCAACCGATTAGACCACGGTGACCTATGACAGAATTCCACTTCGGGAAGCTTATATAATGATTACTATGGAGACTAGACAGAGGCTAAATTTATTACTAGCTATACATTTTAGTCAAATTTATTTTTGATAATTTGAAGAATGAAATAAAAGATATTTTATTCTCTAAAATCATAAGAACTTTTGAGATGCACTAATATAAATAGTCAACAGTCATTTTTTTCTGACAATTAGACTCATAAAATTTTTGATGATTCCAGTTAATCTATTATTATATTCATTTAAAATTAAAATCATTAATCTTTTATTCTATTAATTAATGCCTAAGAAACATAGAAATTGAGTATGAAAAACAGTTAGTAAAATATGAATTAATTTGCCAATTTACATATTAAAAATAATATCAAATAAAATAAAAAAAAAGCATAAAATACAAAATTTTTAAAAGTTTGATTTTGAGCATATTTTTTATACGATGCAGTGGCAAAATTTTATTTCGGGAAATTAATTTAAAAATTATAGTTTAATCATTAATTACTAGATGGCGCCACCTTAGTTATAAATTCTAAATTTAATTAATTATTAATTCAACAGATGGTTACACCATAGCATTAATTCAAAAATAATCGTTTACAAAATTTAAAATAGATTTTGACCGCCAGGGGAAGTTTGGCTGTGTTCGTTTGGTTGGTTAGATGATCTTACATCATTAAAAGAATTTTAAGATGGATTATAAAAAACAATCCAGATTTCAAATTTCCAATCAAATATAAGTGCTTCTCAAGATACAAACATTTTTACTTACAAACTTGAAATTTCATTTTCAAATTTTATAAAATTTCAAAAACTCTTCAATAATTTTATACAATATGATAGTAGCATGTTCTATTAACCAATACAATGTAAAATTATACAGTTAGCAAAAATATTACAGCAGTAATTCAAGATGGCAGCAATTATATCAAAAAATCCTCACTTTATAATTGGAACATTTATTTAAATTTATTCTGTGAAATAAGAAACTTCTAATTGATCCAATTGTGAAATATATTAAAAAACACAGTTTATAGTTATTTCAGTTCTTTTAGGGGCCAAATAATAGAAATATCTGTGAGTTATGAACAAAACTTACATATGAATTATGTTCATAACTTGAGTGAATGTATATTTATTTCTCATATTTCATGCATGTTATATAAGGTACATCATTCTAATATTATAAAATATACTGTATGTAGAATAATGCTTTATCTAATAACATGAGATATCATTTAAGAGAACAGAAAATATTTTATAACTTGAGTGAATGCATGTATATTTCTCATATTTCATGCATGTTATATAAGGTACATCATTCTAATATTACAAAATATATTCTACAATGTAGAATAATGCTTTATCTAATAACATGAGATATCATTTAAGAGAACAGAAAATATTTTCTTCAATTAATCTCCCATTAATAAAATAAGATTCAATAATGTGTTATTGAGTGCATATAATTCTAGCTTTAGGAGTTAATTTGTTCCTAAAGTATGCTCATAAAGTAAGAACTTGTAGATATTTATTTTCCACAGACATAATGTTAAAAACAGGAGTTACATTCTCAATAATAAAATTTGAAAATAATAATATAAAATAATAATTTATAATTAAAC
>AYEL01080801.1:0-24260 GCA_000484575.1 Olivierus martensii
TTTAATCAATTAAACATGTTAACTACACAAATGCATTGTCCAAATTTCATTACTCTACAATAATTTTTTCTTGGTGTTGGGATTTTTTTTTCCGTCAGTGTATATAATATATAAATCCATAAATTGCATAAATAACTTATGGATTTTAGCATAAAATCATAATCTACATAATCGTAAGAATAATTCCCGGCGTATTTTTGGTTTTTAAAACAAAGTGTAAAACCATAGCAGGCTTTTGTCATTACAATGATAGTCACGTGATGCTTTACTACTTGCTCAATATGGCAGTGGTATATGATTCGTTTAACAATTCTGAGGTAAATTTTCGAAATATCTTCTAATCGGTGCTGCTTTCGTCTATGATTCTATTATAATTTTTGACTAGTTTGTTGAGATCTACCAAACACTATCACATTTGAAAATTCCGTGAAAAACAGAATCCAGCCAACAATAGTTTTCATTTATTGTTACTTTCACTTTTATATTCGCTTCTTGTCATAAAGAAATTTTCCAACAATTTGCTAAGAATTGTTGAACCAGATAATGACAGTTTAAATTGTTAGCAAATATTATACAGTATCCTTTTCTGGTACAATTGTCGCTTTACCGAAGCACGGTGAAAGTGGTACACATCGAAACGGGGGGGCCGAAACACGCAAAATTCCCTAGTGAACTAAGGGTCAAAGATAAAACGTTTACGAGATAAAGACCACCAAAGTTCCGTTTATTGCAAATGGCGCATGCGGTTTGACGTTGTGCCTGGCCTCGCTGCGGTTTGCGACGCGACGCGTCCCGTTCCCGTGCTCCACTACCTATGCCGATTAGATGCCTCTCTATCTCGTAAACGTTTGACCTTTGACCTCTGGTCCATTAGGGATTTTTTGCATGTTTCGGCCCCCCATTCGATGTGTACCACTTTCGCCGTGCTTCGGTAAAGCGACAATTGTACTCGAATTCGTGTAGGGAATCGATCGATGAGAGAATCGTAAAATGGCATCCATTATTATGTTACATCGCCATCTGCGAATTCTGTCTTTTTAGAGGAACTACAATTTCAATATAATTTTTATTCTTTCGAATTCGTGTAGGGAATCCATCGATGGGAGAATCGTAAAATGGCATTCATTATTATGTTACAGCGCCATCTGCGAATTCTGTCTTTTTAGAGGAACTACAATTTCAATATAATTTTTATTCTTTAATTTTTAAATTATTAATAATAATAAATAATTTTCGCTATTGCAGACAACCAAAAATTAGACCTTTCTAAAGATACTCTATTTTTTTTATAGATGACGTCACTTTCCATTCAGGTAGAATACTAAGTGACGGGGCGAAACAAGCCCTTCCACAGGCTGCCCACCCCTGCGGAGGGGTCAGCCGGATTGTGGGGGAATCGTAAAATGGCATCTGTTATTACGTTACAACGCCATCTGCGAATTCTGTCTTTTTAAAGGGACTACAATTTCAATGTTATTTCTATTCTTTAATTTTTAAATTATTAATAAAAAACAAATAATTTGGGATGTCGCAGACATCCAAAAATTAGACGTTTCTAAAGATACCCTATTTATAGAAATCGGTACAGTAGTTCAACCAAAAAAAGGGACATCCAGCTAGCCAAGTTTGACTATAAATATATATGATATTAAGAACAAACTATATTAAGGAACCGCTAGATTAAAGAAAATTGATTCAATTTAGCAATACCATGATAAAATATCACAGTTTTTCTACATAAATAGTGTATATGTTTATTTGAATGACAATATGCGATATACATGTTTCCATTTATATATCAAGGTAGGCTGTAACATTTTTATAGCTGTCTGCATCCCTTTATGTTAAAAATTGTTGGACCAATTTGATCAAATTTGATAAATATATTTAGATTGCGAACCGCTATTGGCAAAATCATTTTCAGCCAAAACACATATTAGAAGTGGAAGTTGCGTATATTTATTTCATGAGTCTCGCTGTTGGATTTTGTTAGTTGTTGCAGATCTGAATTAAATAAAAAGTATAGAAGAAAAACCAAACTTTCTTATAAAAGTTTATTTTTCCGAATTTTAAAATACATAATATCGATTTTTATCTGTTAATGTTATAAAATATTGGTTATGCTGTTGGATTTTGTTAGTAGTTGCAGATCTGAATTAAATAAAAAGTATAGAAGAAAAACAAAACTTTCTTATAAAAGTTTATTTTTTCGAATTTTAAAATACATAATATCGATTTTTATCTGTTAATGTTATAAAATATTGGTTAAGGTCAAAAGCCATTTTGTATTCTAAGCAAGTTTTATGACAATGGACAGCTTCAGCAAAGCGTTGACGCGAACGTGAACGGGAAGAAGAATAAAGTCATTGAGTTCACGTTTCACGCGTGCATTTTTCGAAGAAATCTGCTTCAGCAAGTCGTTACTTCCTTTATCTTCCCTAGATAGCGTCACATGTGTATGGAATCATATTCGGTTAATACGCTTGCAAGAACACGAACATCCGGGTCCGTGGAAGGTTGATTCGCTTTCTCTGTTTTATCAAAATCACTTTGATAGTAATTAGAAAAAATATTTAGATTAAATAAAAATGAATAAAAGCTTTTCCACTCAGTGTGAAGTATCCAGAAATCGTGCTTAAAAATATGGTATGAAAGTAGATCTTCAAGTTATGATTTTTAACGTTTTTAACATAAAATTTAATTATCATATCATATATACAAGTCTAAGGAACGTGCACACTAAAAATTATGGCATTATATTTAATCGTTTAGTCATTATAAACATAAGTATTCAACAACGTGAGCCTTCTTGCCTAAGCGTCGAATTTTCCATTTTCGACGTGTAGAAACCGAACGAATGACGTCAATACAGAACCTTTCCTTAACTCACGTTTTCACGTGAGGAATTCTCTAGCGACAATTCGAAATGACGCCATGATTTCGTCATTCCAGCGCTTTGCGTCATTCTCGTGCTACACGTTTATATTGCTGAAGCTGTCTAATATGAAAGTAGAGATTTGGAAGAATTCAAACTCAGATAGTATATAAATCCATAAATTGCATAAGTAACTTATGGATTTTAGCATAAAATCATAACACATAATCGTAAGAATAATACCCGGCGTATTTTTGGCTTTTAAAACAAGGTGTAAAACCATAGCTAGCTTTTGTCATTACGATGATGGTCACGTGACGTTTTACTTCTTGCCCAATATGGCATTCCCGTGCTACGCGTTTATATTGCTGAAGCTGTCTAATATGAAAGTAGAGATTTGGAAGAATTCAAACTCAGTTGTAAGCATTTCTTTTTAAATTTTAAAAAGATGATGAGAAAATGTTTCGACATAAAACCAGGAAAATTTGCTTCATTTATGACGATTATTACGAAACTATTTTTTTAATTAATTTTATAAGAATGTTAAGGAATGATGGCGGTGTGAGATATTGCTTTGTACAATATTTGAGTATTTTTTATTGATAGATAATAAGGTGCGATAGATAAAATTTATATTTAAAAATTAAATTTTTATATGAATTTATAAAAAAAATATTGTCATTGGCCTAAGAAAAACAATCATATAGCGTACAACATACAGCATCCCATATACCAATAGTATTTTCATGAGTTCGCGGATAATCCGAATTTTCTTATGTCCGGATCAAAATGGTTCCGTCAGGTCCGATTAAACGAGTAGCTAGTATGCTGTGCCATTCATTTATACAACATACAGCATGCCATATACCAATATTATTTTCATGAGTTCGCGGATAATCCGAATTTTCTTATGTCCAGATCAAAATGGTTCCGTCAGGTCCGATTAAACGAGTAGCTAGTATGCTGTGCCATTCATTTTTTCTTACTTATATTTTTTTAATGGGACAAAACTTATAAATAAAAGTCATTGCATCGTTTGATTATAAAAATAATCAAACGATGCAATGCACTTTTATTTATAAACGTAATTTATTTATGGATACACAAAGAACTTACAGCAATCAATTATTAAAAATTATTTTATTTGATTTTTTACTGCTACAATGTTAGAGAATTTTAACAACTTTTAAAAACATGTTAGGTTTTTATGTGAAAAACAAACAATGATGGTAATTTCTCATTTCATGGAAATATTTATAGCTGTGGCGAAATGTGTTTTTTTTTCTTTTATTTGCGATAACAAACACATCTTTGTTTCAAAAATCCATCGCAATAGTTACAGCAATCAATTATTAAAACTTATTTTATTTGATATTTTACTGCTATAATGTTAGAGAATTTTAACAACTTTTAAAAAACATGTTAGGTTTTTATGTGAAAAACAAACAATGATGGTAGTTCCTCATTTCATGGAAATATTTATAGCTGTGGCGAAATGTGTTTTTTTTTTTTCTTTTATTTGCGATAACAAACACATCTTTGTTTCAAAAATCCATCGCAATATCCTCCTCTTCGACGAATACTTCGACAATGTCTGTGACATTTTCCTTGATTGAAAGGACAACCGAATCCGGCTTCCACCATTCCCATTTCTATATCGAATGTATAAATGATGATAATATCATGTATTTATAATTATCTTCATTGTTTAATTTCGAAAATTATAATCAATAATAATTATTTTTGATTAATGAAAACTGCATGTGAAGAAAATGATACTCACCAAGAGTGCAGAATACTAAAGCCAATACGAAAAGAATTACAATGGTTTTCATGATTTTCGGGTCTGCGTTTGCTAATCGAACAACAAAATATACAATCCTGAAAAATTGAAATTATTTCTGAGTTACAATTATTTTTATTTTCAGTTTTCTATAGTTATAAACAGATTTTTCTATCCATAGATATCAAAAATAAATAAATAAATAATGGTGTGCAAACAGCATAATTTAATCGAATTCTATAATAAAATTATTATTTTACTTATTAATTAATACAGGATGTCCAAAAAGTTACTATCTATCTCGAAACTAATTGTAACACTCGAAAACGGGATTAAGACAACAAAATAGCTTTATTTCAAAGTATATGCCACACAAAAGTAGGGAAGTTCAGTGAGCATCCATACTTTTGTGAGTCGTACGAATCGATGCAGGTTCGTTGAAATTTTATCTGTAATTCATGAATAGTCTGGTCTGTTGAATGATTAGGTTAGTTATATTAAGCCGTCATAGCTTCATGCGATATTCTGTATCTGGCGGCGCCACTTATAACGCCCATCACAGGCTGGCCAGCATCCATGATGAGGTCAACCGGATGGTTTATGGGTTCAATGGGCGAGCCCGGACCCCTCCTGAAAACTGGAGATGTGGACCCGGATCCTCCAAGGTGGTAAGACAAAGTTTTACCACGTGGCCATCCGGCCCCTGCCTTAAATGAAACAAAGCTTTTCCACTCGGTTGATTTCGGACCCCTCCTGAAAAACTGGAGATGTGCGACCCGAATCCTCCAAGGTGGTAAGACAAAGCTTTACCACGTGGCCATCCGGCCCCTGCCTTATGAAACTTCCTCTGAAAATTTTCCATGCCCCTTTGATTTTTTTTGCATGTAACCATCTTGTGGTTACATGCAAGATCAAAGGGGTTTTCACGCCTTTGATCCTTTGATCTTACATGAAACCACAAATACTCGTTTCTTCCACAAATACTCGTTTCGGAAGAAACGAGTATTTGTGGTTCAACATCACGGAAAGCATGGCTTTGAGCTATGTAGAGATACAAATGATAGCCATGTGGTTTGATTTTGCATGTAACCATCTTGTGGTTACATGCAAGATCAAAGGGGTTTTCACGCCTTTGATCTTACATGTAACCACAAATACTCGTTTCTTCCGTGTTCAACATCACGGAAAGCATGGCTTTGAGCTATGTAGAGATACAAATGATAGCCATGTGGAAACTGTTCACTGAACATCCTTACATTTGTGTGCCACTTTGAAATAAAGCTATTTTGTTGTCTTAACCTTGTTTTCCTGTATTCCCCTTAGTTTTCGAGATAGATAGCAGCTTTTCGGACATTCTGTACATATAAAACTATTCTAACGATAGTTTTACAATATTGCATAACTATCGTTAGAAAGCATAGCTTTCTTTTTTCATTCATCACCTGGAATATTAAATTGCAAAGAAAAATAAACTTTTTCGTTATTAATTTATCCCTAATTATCAATTCGATAAAAAAAATTACATGCCCCTATAAATAATTGAAAAAGAAATGTTTTTCAATAGTTAAAAATAGAAAAATTATTAATGGACATATGGAAAAACTAATTAATTTTAATAATAATTACTTAAAAATCATTTTTAAATAAGAGTTATCATCAGTAAGTGCATTGCATGATATTATTCTATTAATCCTATATATTTATGCATGCTTAGAAAAAATGTCCTTCCATACTTGCTTGGTAAACGGGTGTTATCGTACTATAAAAATGATGTATCTTCAGAAAAATTATAATCTAATAACATTAAAATAATAACTTACCTGAGAAGAGTTGGAAGGTGTGTGAGTGTATGTACCAGCAGTAGCTGTTTTTATAATGCAAACATGAGGGGAAATACATTTGTTCCGTTTCGCAATTCACTTTCTAAGACACCCAGGTAATCTACTTTCGGAAAATTTTACAAGTTACCACAGTTTTGCATAAATATATTCCATGCCTTATGATATTATTATTATTACGTCACGAGTTTAACCTATTGTTATATAATATTGACATCAAAATATCTTAACTACTATTTTTAAGAAAACAAATTTAATCTGCGTAATTATTTTTATTGCATTCGTTATTATAATCAAGTATAAAATTATAAAATTCGTATAGATTATAAATGATTAGAATGATAATTCGAAATTAATTCAAGAGAGTTTCTATTTCTTATCTATTCGATAAAACTGAGACAAATTAATGGCTAGAATCAGACTATGAAGAATTATACTGTTATCTGCATTATATACTACTAGTACCTGTCAAAAATGAAGTGTAATGTTAAAATAGTTAAATTTTTATTGATGCAACTCTTATTATTCTTTTGAAAATGAGAATAAATAATATTATCACGAATTCTGCAAAAAAACTTTTGGATAAAACTAATGGCTAGAATCAGACTATGAAGAATTGTACTGTGTTATCTGCCTTATATACTACTAGTACCTGTCAAAAATGAAGTGTAAAGTTAAAATAGTTAAATTTTTATTGATGCAACTCTTATTATTCTTTTGGAAATGAGAATAAATAATATTATCACAAATTCTGCAAAAAATCTTTTGGATAAGGGGCTATTCAAACATATGTATACTTGACCACAAAAATGTTTACATATCGAATTTTGCAAAAAAAACTTTTGGATAAGGGGCTATTGAAACATATGTATACTTGACCACAAAAATGCTTACATATCTAAACATATTTTCGGCCAATTTAGATCTACTCTTTCTCCATCTACAGTTTATTGAACCCTCCTCTAAAATTACGAATATTTTATTTCTCTGTTCCTCCTCTTATCATAAAGGAGGATTGAAATTTGTAAAAATAATCTAAACTAACAAGATGATACTTCCTGCAACTAACTTGTAAGTTAAAGAAATTTAAAATGAAAGAATCAAGTTACAGTCATTAAGAATCTGAGAAGAAAAGACTTCTCAGCTAGTACGACAATGGACGTACTTTTGATTTTAAATTTTTTTTCTAAAATAACAAAAACTTATGTACTGTTAATTGTTCAATTGTTTCTATTCATATCATATTTATTGTTATCCTATTTTCTTAATTTTAATTATCGTTTATTGTTTAAATTTCTATTAATTTATTTAATCAATTGTTATATGCTTACATATCTAAGCATTTTTCGGCCAATTTAGATCTACCCTTTCTCCATCTACAGTTTATTGAACCCTCCTCTAAAATTACGAATATTTTATTTCTCTGTTCCTCCTCTTATCATAAAGGAGGATTGAAATTTGTAAAAATAATCTAAACTAACAAGATGATACTTCCTGCAACTAACTTGTAAGTTAAAGAAATTTAAAATGAAAGAATCAAGTTACAGTCATTAAGAATCTGAGAAGAAAAGACTTCTCAGCTAGTACGACAATGGACGTACTTTTGATTCTAAAATTTTTTTCTAAAATAACAAAAACTTATGTATTGTTAATTGTTCAATTGTTTCTATTCATATTATATTTATTGTTATCCTATTTTCTTAATTTTAATTACCGTTTATTGTTTAAATTTCTATTAATTTATTTAATCAATTGTTATTTTAATCGATCGTTGTTTATTTTATTTTATTTAATCAATTGTTATTTATTTTGTTAACTATAATCATTTGTTAAAATTTCTGTTAATGATACTTTGTAACTCTGTATGATCTGCAAACTGTTTAAACCAATTTTAATAAATGGCCAATACTGTCTCTAGTTTCCTAGTAACCTATCACACGCCTTCTGATAGGATCCTTTTCCCTTTCCTCTTACTCTCCTTTCATCTTCTCACTTCCTTTCCATTTTCCAGGGCTAAACCTATGAGTACAGCCTTCTTTGTTTTCTTCCCTCCTCTGCAGTTTAACTCTATGAAGTATATAGCATAAATTTTAATTATTAACATTAATGGTTTTTAATTCTATATTAAAGGAAACAAATAAACTCCTCTGCAGTTTAACTCTATGAAGTATATAGCATTTTATAAATTTTAATTATTAACATTAATGGTTTTTAATTCTATATTAAAGGAAACAAATAAATTATTGTGTACCGAGTAAATAAGGATACTGTACAGTAATCTGTGTACAGTGTTTTACAGAGAAAGTAGAAAGTAGAGGATCAGAATAGCAGATGTACATGTTTTCTATAGAGTACTGTAAATTACTATATTGTAAAGTATACAGTTTTTTTAGAAATGTTAAGTTTGGATGCTAAATATAAATGTACTGTATTTTCTTAAATTTAATTTTCATTTGTATATTACACATGTTTTCGATATACCGCCAACCTTGATTAGCCGCCAAAATCGTCCCCAAACGAATGCTGGTGTATTATTGGGGTTTGACTTAATATAGATACTGGTCTTGTAGTGACACAGCATAGTTATATATGCATATATCTATCCTTACTTTTCCAAGGTTACACTATTACATACAGTATATAGATATAACGATTTTATTGTTGTGTTTTATAACTATTTTTTTATATATATCTCTGTTTAAAATATGTATATCTCTGTAAATCTAGTATCTGTAAATTTGATAGTAATCTTCTGGAAATATTGATATCATTATACAGGATAAATTTTGTCGTCACAGGTATTCTTTAATTACTTTTGCATTTTGTTACCGTAAATCTGATTCCATTGCAACACACGGTGATGATAATACAATTACACTTTGCTATCATGTATGTATTCTTGAGCATAATTTTATCAAGATATTTATTATTTTTATGTAACCAAATTAATTGTCACAACACGTCCGCTTTGTTTTAAAATTTTATATAATAAAATGTACACATAAAAAAATACAAATACATTATGTAAACAATATTATAAAATAAATTCACAAGTTTAAGTACGTTTCAGTTTTATTATTTAACCCTTTAAAGCTAAACAATCACCGAGTACACAAAGCGTCATGTCGCGTCGCGTTGCCAAGACGCGTCGCTTGCCTTGTTAATATAGCGGCGGTCACACCTTACGAATTTTAGCCACGGCCGCGACCACGACCGGAACTGGCTCTTCTCCCTAACTCGTAAACCCCCTCCGAACCGGTCGCTGATGCGACGTCGCTCGTCAACAAAAAGTTTGTTCTTGAGGCGATGGTCGCAACTGCACATCCAATGAGAAGTTCTCTTTCTCTGACATCAGCGATCAGCCATTGCTACAATTTTATTGGCTAAAAGTGACGATTAGCGCGATAGCAGTAACTACAGTGTAACCACGAACAGTCAAGTGCAACAAGCGACTTCTTCCGGTCGCGGTCGCGGCCGCGGCTAAAAATCACAAGGTGTGACCGCCGCTTATCCGGTAGTAAATAGGAGAATGACGCGTTTTGGCAACGCGACGCATCGTGACGCTTTGTGTACTCGATGGTGATTGGCTAGCTTTAAAGGGTTAAAATTTACTAAACAATAAAAGTTTTCTTTCTATTGTAGGCTACAATACAATGCGAAGCACGAAAATTTTCAATTCTGTACGGTTAAAAATAAACATTTTATACCTTTGTTTACCCCATTATTTCCTTATTTTAGATAAAATTATTCGATAATATTTCACTTTCATTTTAAATATTCTATAAGTGTTGATTACATTGCAGATTACATTGCAGAGTATTAAAGAAATATCAGCATTAAACTATATAATAATTGTTTAATGCTGATATTTCAGAATGTACAGAAAATGTCACGGCCTTAGAAAGTAATGTGAAAAACATATTATTATCTGTAAATATTATACAGTATAGTAGACAGATAAATAATAAAACTATTTTGTCAGGTTAATACAAACAACACATAGGCCTAAATTAAAATTTAAAAAAATGTATACATCTGTATGTGTTAACTTCCTCCTTGGTGTAAGCAGACATGCAATACTAACTATACTTTACGACAGCATCGGAAGTCAGTATTGTGTCTATGGGAGTGCCGAAGTTCATTTATATTACTATACACCGATGATATAGTGCACTAAATTATTCGCGAAGTTACAGTAAAATGCCGTAAAATAATGACAATTTTGATAATTACGCTATAATCTTCGAGTAAAATTGCCATATTAACATGCTTTTAACATGTAATAAATTATCTGTGTGTATGTAATCTATGCGATTATCATATGCGCAATCATGTTCTGCGCATTCCAATCGATTCAGTTATAAAATGGTGGAGAGTTGTGTAGAGATCCCCAAGCCCATTGATCTCAATCTGGTATAGGTGCCATTCAACGAGTTGGTGCCATTCTAAAACCAAAAAAAATTGTAAAATATCTCTCTTACCTTCTTTAATAAATCTTTGATTTGTTTTATGTTGTCTCAGAGTTCATTTTAATCGGGAAAAATTACTATTCTTCCATCCTTACCCATAAGACCACGAACGCGCAAGGTCTAAGCCTGTCATTCCGTTAGGTTAGTTAAGCCGAAATATCCTCATGGAATATTTTTATTTGGAGGCGGCCACTTATAGAGCCGCCATCATCACAGGCTGACCAACACCCATGATGGAGTCAACCAGAAGGATGGGTTTCAACGGGCTGGGCCCAGAATGATGGAGTCAACCGAAAGGATGGATTTCAAAGGCCGGGCCCAGATCCCTCCTGAAAAATTGGAGGATCTCGGATTCTCCAGAATGTTAAGCCACAGCTTTACCACGCAGCCATCGGGCTTGACTTGTCTTTCCGTCAGTCCGTGGGTCCCACAGTTAGTTCTATGAGGTGTTCGTTATCCGAACATGTGTTTTTATTCGGTCAGTCCACAGGTTCCACAGTTTGTTCTGTGAAGTGTTCGTTATCCGTGGTCGTCCGCGGGTCCCACAGTTTGTTTCTGTGAAGTGTTCGTTATCCGAAAGGCTGCGGATCCCACAGTTTGTTCTGTGAAGTGTTCGTTATCCGAACATGTGTGGGTCCCACAGTTTGTTCTGTGAAGTGTTCGTTATCTGAACATGTGAGATCACAAGTCCCACTTTGTTCTGTGAAGTGTTCGTTATCTGAACATATGTTCGTTAACCGAAATGAGGTGTTCGTTATCCGAACATGTGTTTGTTAACCGAACATAAAAATCGGGAAAAACCACTGTTAGTTCCATGAGGTGTTCGTTATCTGAACATGTGTTCGTTAACCGAACATAAAAATCTTTGAAAAAATGTGTTCGTTATCCGAACTATTCGTTAACCGATCACCCACTGTACTGTATTAACTTATTTTTTAAAATATTTTGAAGATGAATTCGATAGTATTATTATTTTTTTTTATTTTCATTTGCCAAATCGATTAGCTCCCTCAGTCACACAAAAATTGTAATAAAAATAACGATTACTTCAAAGATATACAATCTTATGCATTTTATATGCCGTTAGATAAAAGCTACACCTGCAATAATACGTTCTACAATATTTATCTGAATTTATATTTTAAAGGAAATTAAAAAACTATATTATTTTATCATTTTTCTCTACTTTTTGTTTTGTGGAGTTAATCGATTTGGCAAGTGAGCGGTTCAAATAACGAAAATTTAAACAAAGCAAAATATAAAAATAATACAAATGTATGCAAATTTCTCTATGAAATATTATCGCTAACAGTATAGATAAAAATTGCAATTCAGTGTGTTTTATACATGGATAGAATACTCAATACTAGCAATAAGTGAAGCCACTGAAGTGGTGGAAATACATGATATAATAGTGCATATTGGGGTATACTACACCCCTTTTATTAATTATTTGGATCTGGTCGTCATATTTAGTAACATAAATGGGATATGCCTGACCACCAAAACAAAGCCAATTTGCTATATCGTCGATTTACTACACCCCTTTTATTAATTATTTGGATCTGGTCGTCATATTTACTAACATAAATGGGATATGCCTGACCACCAAAACAAAGCCAATTTGCTATATCGTCGATTTTACGACATTGCTACATTGGTTTACCCCACCAGTTGGACGGCTTCACTCGTTGTTAGTATTGAGCAGTCTATCCATGTATAAAACATACTTGAAGAAACCGCATCCAAATCTGTTATGTGCTGTTGAATGTTTTCTAGCATTTTCCTTTTTTGTTGTGATGTTTGCAGTACTATTTTGCATATTATTATTTCAGCATAGATCGGATTGAAGACAAAATTTTAATAATAATCTTCCTAAAACATAATCTTCCATTTAAAGCAAAATCCATTCAGTGTAGTCCAGTCAATTTGGAAATCTCAAAAAATGATTGCTATTTCTCAATCACATTACGTAGAGCAGGGGTGGGCCTCGACGAGGAAAAAAGTAAAAAAAAGTCAATTGTCGATATGGACAAAGTTATGGAACGAACTTCAGCAGCAACTGGAATGTCTTTATCAACTGTCAAACGAATAAGAGCTGATGTTGTCTTACTCTCCATATTATGAAATTTAATACATTTGATTAGAATAAAACAGAACACATTTTAATCTAGTGCTATAGGCTAAACTTTCGTTTTTGTAAAGGTAATTTAATTTTTTATAGGCGACTTTCACTTAGAGTTTTAGTTAAATTTTCTTCGTAAGTTAAAATCATCATAAACGAAATATTATCTATCAAAATATTTAGTGCTTGTTATACATGAAGCCTTTTCTAAATTGTTGGCATACGCTGAGTATTTGTCTATTTTATTCTGCAACTACAGTTATCAAATTAAAATTTTTAATTATATAGGAAATGTCGATATAAAACGGGTTAAGAATTTTCTATCGTATAGCATGTATCCGTGTGTTACTGTATGTTGTACTATGGTGATATATTCTTTATTGGTACTTATTTGTACTGGTAAATATGACTTATCATATTTACCAATACAAACCAATAAGTATGCATAATCACCGGTAAAGGTGATGAATTCGAATTATAATTGTTGTTAATTCGGAACACGATTTTCCAGTAGCACAATAAATGAAAGGGTGCGACCTTAATAGACTAATCAATGATAAGTAAAAAATCTCAGCAAACCGTTCTAAAACTCAACAAGCCAATCAATGTTGAACTCATCAGACGCTCAACAGAGTCATCGCAGTCTAAAAGTGGTGAGTGTGCTGACACCGGCTAACACTGTTCATCCAATATGGCGGAAGAAGTAGTTCATACTAGATGATAAGATTTTAAAAGTTAGAGAATATAACAAATCATTATCATCGTCGTTATTTATTGGCAAATAAATTTTAGTGCTTTCTAATGACGCTAAAGAAGTTATAACATTCATGTCGTCTTCATCACCATGTTAGCTGCCGTCTTATCTCAACATTCAGCAAGTCATTCTAGAAACAAACTGATGTTAAGTTTTACGTCATAAGAGACTACAATCTATTTCAAGATAACCTGACAGTAAATCACCAACATTCTTGTGTATATTTCTACACAAAGGAAAATAGTCCCTATTAATTAAATTTAATATTTTAAAATATAAAAATGATATATTATCCTATAATTTGTTGGAGTTCAGGGAAACAATAGGAAACACTGTTTCTGCAATTTTTCCACTGTTTCCAATTTTTCCCTGAACTATTTAATTTAGCTTGCATTTGTACTTTCGTTTATTTGTGTTTCCAGCTGTTTCTCATTACTATTTCTTGTATTTTTGATTGTTCAGTAGTTTTCTTTTGATTCTAGCATGTTTCTAATTGTTTAACTCTAGTTCTATTGTTCCCGATCGCTTTATTTGGTGTCTGATTTCCAATTTCATTGGATATAATGCCAGTGGTATAGAGTGAATGTGTTTGTGTGAATGGATTCTTATTTCCAGGCAAACTGCCTCCTCCGGTGCACTTCATCTGTTGGTTTTTCTCCAATGATGTACTGTATTTCCATTGGTTTTTCCCGATGGCTGAGGTGCGTCGGTGGTATATCTACTCCCCACACTTTCTTTCTTGTGGGAGTGGAGACAGTGGCGGCTCGCCCATAGGGGCTGCAGCCCTCCCACCAAAATGAAAACATTTTAAAACCTCCTATTCCAGCTCCCTTAGTATTCTTTTTGAGTGGAAAGGGGCATTCTCTTTAGCCACCAAGCTTAAAAAAAAACCTAACCTTATTCGAGAGTGGCTCTATGTCATTAATTCAAATTTGATTAAAAAAGATTTTAATTTCATAACTAATATAAATTAAAAAATAGTAATTCGAATGAAAATCACTTTCTAATAAGTTTCAGTTTAAATCGTCCATCTTTACTGTCAGCAAAAAAGTGAAAGTATCTGTTAATTTGTTAAAAATTTCAAAGTAATAAAGTTCCAACAAAATGAACCGAATGGCTGCATTGTGAAATAGTCTCTTACTATTTGAAATTATAGGACGTAAAATGCTGAATATAACAAATACAGAAATACAGTCGCGAACTAAGCTCTATATACCGAGCTCTTGCACATTATTGAAACCGGCTTCTTCCTCTCGCTTATAGCAGGCCTATCCATCACCAATGTCCTCCCCATCCTTAATAGGACGCGAAGGATGTGGATGGAGATCCTCCATCCACATCCTTCGCGTCCTATGATGGAACAGTGTTCCTCCATCATTTGCGATGGAGATACACGGCCCCTAGTTTCTCCTCCGTCCCCTACATTCGGTCCTAACCACTCCTAATATGAAATCCCCATATTGTACTCCCTTGTTTTGTAGAAAAATTATAAAATTACGTTAAAAATTGAATGTAAAATTTTGTTTAAAAGAAAATAATTAATAAAGATTAGATTAGTTACAATAACGAACAAGGAACTTTGAACAAGTTTCGTTAGTTCCTTATCAATCTGTGAGAAGTTCCTTCTTGCGGGAAAGGGAATAAAAACGGACACTTCCTTGCCTGAGTCTGAAATGAGAGAGATAGAGAGAGATCAAAGAGCAGACACACAGAGTTAATCAGAAGAAGAAGTTAATTTTTTTACAGAAACAAACTAAGAAAAGTAACCATGTAGGAATAACGACGGTAAAGCAACTCGTCCCGTCGGGGACGGACGATTGATTTATATTCTTTATATTTTTAATAAAGAATATAATTCTGTATATTCTTTATATTTATACAATTATTAGAGATCTTATATTCGCCGTCATCGACGGCGAATATAAAGATCTCTGATAATTGTGAACTGTCTCAAATGGATTTGTGGATAAATAGACATTTAGTGTTTAATGCATTGATTACTTCAAAGGGATTAGTAATTAATGTCGGCAAATTCTCTCAGGTATGTGGGGAAGGTCACGGCAGAACTCTCTCTCTCTCTCTCTCTCTTTCAAGGATCGTAATAATAGGCTGTGGTTCGATATTCCACGAACTACACTAACTAAACCTTCAAGGTTTTCTTGGTTGACGTCACAGTTTCGTTTGAATAAAGAACCAGTTCAGTGAGCTAGGTCACATGATTTAAGATGGAGGCATTCATAAATGCTTTTAGCAAAATTATCCACAAGTTTAATTGTTAGTGAAGTAAATGATACAAGAACGATGGTTATATTGATGTATTGAAGTACGCTGCACATTTGTATAAATTGGGCGCCATTGAAAATTGAACTTCGCCCCACTGCCCATGCGGTTAGAAGTCAACCCTACTGGTGAGAGAGTTTAGATTGCGCGAACTCAGTGCGACCCAATTTGACGTCACTTGGAATAAAGAACCACAAAAGTGAGGAAACCGAGTAATATCGAACCGACATAGTGCGAACTGAGAGAACCGATGAATATCGAACCACAGCCATAGTTGCTAACCTAAAATACATATATATGCTGAATTGTCATATTTTTAACCGCTTTATTATACAGTAATAACCCGAAGTTACGCGATAGATGGGACCGACGAAAATCGCATAAGTCCGGGTACAACATTGCATATAAATAAATATAAATTTTGTTTAATTGGGACCAAGAACTAACAAAAACAGTAGAAGAAAAATTATTTAATAAAATTTCAGTTCTTTATAGATATTAATACAAAATATGTAATAATTCAATATGAAAATAAGATTCAATATAGAAAGGACGTGTCCAAGAGTTGCTTCGGAACATTGAGACAGTTCACCGTGCCCAAGAGTCGCAAAAAGACTGAACAAGACAAAAGCACACTCGGACAGTATTAACAGTTCTCTTCAATAATTACAAAGAAAGAAATCCAAGATACCCGTCTTGTGCTCCTCCCCATATTGGGAATCTTCGACCGAAGAGAAGTCACATTTAATGGTGTTCATCTTGTTCGTTGAAAGGACTGAATTTAATTTCTTTTTCTGCATCATGTATTTATCCTCTTTGAACTGATTGTCGGATTACTTTACCATGTACAAAATCTCTCTCTATTAAAGGAAGCTATTGGTTACCTAAACCGTAATCTGTGTTGTTGTAGTCAAAAGCCTCATTATCTATTCTTACCCACATCGCGCCACATACCGCGTTTAGGCCTAAAGTCTGTACAATACCGTCCTCAAGTTCCACACATTGAAGATAGCGGACGGCAGTGTTGCTAAACGAAAAAATCAAGAACCGCGTAACTCCGAGTTCGCGTAAGTCGGAGTATTACTATATAATATTTTGTTTAAATAAATATCTGTTATACTTAAGAAGCTTTTTGAGTCAATCTCTAATCCCGGACCTCTGTATCACGGACCCACGTGCCACACATAATTTACACGGCCAAATGCTGACGTTTTGATTGATAACCCCCGCGATCCTCACACTAACATGTAAGTTGAACTCCTATATTCGCAAAAATTCAGCTGTAATACTGAAATAAAGATTTTTCAAAATGAAAGCTAAAATATTTTGATATAGCTTATTTTAAATAGCGTTAGCAGTAAACAATCGACTTCGATCTCAGGAGCTTCGAAGGAATTATTGTTTCTGATTTTTGAGTTTCATAAATTTATCCAAAATTTATCTTTTATAAATATTCCAATTACCAGCGATGGCGGTGGTGAAAGCAAGCTTCCACCAAAAAAATAGATAAATCGTAGTCATATTAAAAAATGATACGGTGGTGAAAGCAAGCTTCCACCACCGCCATCCGAGAACATTTTCATTCTAATTACTTTTTATTTAGAATAAGAACAATTTATAATAAAAATATTGTATGTAACAAGTGTATTTTAGAAGAATACAGGTAGGTCTTGATTTACGACGATTCGCACTTAGGACGGCCAAAAATTATTACAAAAAATTTTTTAATTCAACTTTGTTACTTGCATATATATAGTGCTGGATTAACCTATAAGCAAAGTAAGCACATGCTTAGGGCATCAAGGGAAGGGAGGGCACCACAGAAATTTTTCATAGCCCAATTTATCATTTAAATTATTAAAATAATTAAATTTATAGTCATTTTCAAAATTTAATGAAAAATGAATAAGTTCTGTTTATAAAGTGTTCTCTCTTTTGTCATCACTTTTATCCTGTAAAATAAAGTACATTGTGTTCGCAGATTGGAAGTTACCCTTGGTGCTCGGTGTCAACGACTGGGGACAGCCCAAAAGTGTGAAGGAATCACTGGACTGCTAATGTTCAGTATAATGACTATTACAGTGACTTGAAACTTCATCGAAATTTTTTCCGTTAATTTTGCAGATATTATCCTAGAAATATTTTTGCCTGATAGCTGTAAATTTCTAATTGGTTTCATCTGTGTATAAGTGTTTCCAAATTCCCGACATTTTGGAACCTTCGGGAATCGAGAACGGGAAATCGTATTTCCCGAGAATTCTCGAGAATTCCCGAAATATAAAAAATGTAATTAATGCAATCTTTATTTAATCAAAACTCCTTGTAGTGAGTTTTACGTATATCATACATTGTGTGATATGTATATCAAACAATATCACAATAATAATCCTAATCTCGTTCTTTCTGCACTAGCAACAGAAACAGTTGTTAATAAAATCCTTAATTCAATCGAAATATTCGAATAAAAATCTTTCATTTCGTTCTTTTAAGAACTTGTAGCGGCGTTATTTTATCAGTGGCTTTAAAAGTCTTTTAATACTAACAAATTCATCGCAGAAAACAACGCAATTTGTCATCTTCTGATCCTGCAGTTAGTCAATTGAAAATTACAATAATTTTTAAGAAGCTTTTGTTTTTCTTATAGTTTATTTATGCTATATAAAAACCCAAAGTTTCTTCATGTATAATAATTTAAATCTGTCTTGCATTGATATTAAAATTGTGTCTATTAATACATTAAAAAAATTTATTTGAAATTGTTTTTCGGACATATTAGGGATTTATCTCTGCTTTCGTAATCAAATTGTTTCTTAATATATCTTATTCTTATTTATTTCTTCAACTTTCACTTGGTCAACTCACAATAAACTCTAAATCGTTCTGTACTTATATAGTATTATTTTTCTGTTATAGTTTTGTCTGCGGTTTACCGATTTATAGTGTACCGAATATTATATACAATAAATTCTTTGAATATATATATCCTTATTACCATTGATTATACGGTTTATTATATATTGTTGCATGAATCATTACCCTTCTTCTGGGAGTGCCAGTAGAACCCCATTCCGCTCACCATTTAAATTATGTGTAAAAATTAATTGTATCTTACTACAAGATCGTTTAAATTATGTGTAAAATAATAATAATCAAATTAATTACAGCACAAAAGTAGTAGTAATAACAAAACGCAAAATACGCCAGCGCCTTTTGATTTCCTGAGCGGCGCTCAGCTCGATCGTATGTTGAGCCGGCCCTGGATATGAGATTGGAAATTATTGTAATATTAGAAAAATTAGCAGTGCAAGTTGTTTCTAAATAGATTGATTTACCTACAGCAGCTGAGAGAACCAAGAACAACTCACATACATCGCAATTCGTCAGCCTCAAACAAATTGATCGAATGTATAATATAGTGGTGCCTCGCAATTCTACACTAATCCGTCGCCAAACTAATATCGACTTGAGAAACTCGAATTGCGGAAGAGTTTTTCCCATATAAGACTATGTAAAATAGATTAATTCGTTATCGGTCCATCCCACTCCCCTAATGAGTGAGATGAAAGAGATACACTATATTATTTACTTTCCCACTCCCCTAACGGGTGAGATGAGAGAGGTACACTATATTATTTTCTTTATTATATGTGTTTTACTATTGTATAATACACTAAATTACAAAATTACACAACAATTTATTGTGTATATACTATTTTATACACAACAATTTATTAGCCCTTGAATGTTGGAATAAAGTTTTCTTTATCCTGTTCTACCTTTAAATCTATGAAACCAGCCTCGACTTGCTTTAAATTTCATAGTTTGATCTGAGGTTTATTCTGGAGTTTTCTTCTGTAATTTTTCGAAAATTAACCTAACTCTATTCTTGTCAGAAATTTTTTCTGCTCCAGCAGACACTCCAGCACACGTATCTCTCTCTGTTGGAAAACGTTGCCAAGTTATTGTAGAAAGTCATACTCTTGAGTACAGGTCGTTTCAAATATCTTGGCCGAGGGAAAAGACATGCGCAATAACAAGACGAATTCATTGCTTCATAAAAGGGTTGGGAAAAGGTTGTTTTGTTAACTGTATTGTTCCTTTCAGTCCACTTTTAGTTTGTTTCTACTAGTTGGTAATATTTTGTGATTTCTACGTAGTTTGTTTCTACTAGTTGGTAGTATTTTGTGATTTCTACGCGTTTTTCAGAGCCCCACGCAACTTTCGTTACGCGCAGAAGTCGGCCAAGATATTTGAAACGACCTGTACATCTATAATTATTTTACCTTTCTGCATTTTATCTACAATTTCTTTCTTCTCTATGCCCAATCAAGTACTTTCCTGAATAATTCTTCCGTTCAGTTCTCTTTGAACCCATCTCTAAATTTCACTCAAAAAATAATAATAAGTACAGATTCTCTAAATTTCACTCAAAATTAATAACTAGGGAGGCGTAAATTTTTTATTTTATGAAAAATGCAGAATTGAAAATTAAAACAAACACCAAGCAGCCTAAATTGAAAATTAAAACGAACAAACACCAAGCAGCCTAACAAAAACTGATAAATAACCGCACAATTAGCAAATGACATCACACAATTCCATGCACTTTCATGCACCTTTCTAAGAACGTCAACTGTCAAATTGCGGGACGTCGAATTACGAGGCACCACTGTATTAGCCGTCACTTTGTGGAAACGATTCATCATGGAGAACAGAAACAATTTATACATAAATACTTATTTTCACCCAGGATTTGAATACAATATCATATTAAGGAAATTACCTTAGATTTTGAGTGAAATCTAAGGTAATTTTTATGACTTT
This sequence comes from Olivierus martensii, assembly GCA_000484575.1. NCBI lineage: Eukaryota > Metazoa > Arthropoda > Arachnida > Scorpiones > Buthidae > Olivierus > Olivierus martensii. The sequence goes on from AYEL01080801.1 coordinate 20,949, forward strand.
ATTGTCAAATCCTCGGTTGTGAAAATAAATATTTTCCTGTGTAAATATGTACAAACTGTTTTCTGTTCTCCGTGATGAAATGTGCTCGATTTACAAGAGCTAAAATTAGGTGGTCATGTTATCTGATTCTGGTGTCGCGCGTAGATTTCTGGTGGCGTAAAATATTGTAACACAATGTAACTTTAGGTAGAGATAAATAGGAAAAATATTTAAATGATACTGTACATTGTGAGTAGTACATTTATTTCCCATTGTGGGTATTACTGGATTCAAGGAGCCGATTTTCCTGATTTCCCGAAAAATTTTTCTTGGGATTCGGGAACGGGAAAACGAAAAAAATTCCCGGGAACGGGTGGGAAGGAATTAGATCGGAAAACAATGATGATAATTATGAAAATTTAATTATAAAATCAAAATTAAAACAAAACAAAGTAACCATTAAATGAATGTAATCAATCCTACTTTCAAATAGTTAATGATATAGAACTTTCAGTAATATTGATCAAAATAAAGTTATTCCTAGTAAGAAAGAGCTATGTAAACTACAGGAGTCACTGGTTTATGCAAATCTAATTTAAATTCAACTTTGTAAAAATAATTTTGACCTACAAAATACTTTAAAAATTCATCTTTATAATCTATATCTACACTATATTACTTATAAAATACAGATTATGTATGTATGTGTGTATATATGTAACTTTTTAATTTAAAATCTAAAAAAGATATTTAGGAATATGATATAGCATTTTGTTCAGTATCAATATGAGCATGTCCCTATATTGCCTATTTTTTATTCTGCCTTGTTTTGGGGCCAGTTTTTATTTATTTTATGACAATAAATATCAATAGCTGGCACTAAATGTCAAAATAAGAGGCAACAGATAACTTACCTGCATTACTATTACTGGATTTTTTCAGAATTACTTAGCTAAAACAGTTATAACTGATTATGATACAGGATACTGTTCAATATCATATTGTGTTCAATTAGTAACTTTATATCATATCTTTTCATTGGATGTTTTATTTTAAAGGAAATTTTATATTGAATTTGCAGCTAAGTTAAACCTGTTCTATATCCATAATTATGATCATGACATACATCTCAAATAAATTTGTTTATATTTTGTTTTTATTTTATCACACAAAGAAATTATATAATTATTCATCATGACATAAACTATTATATGTTTATCCAATATTATGTAATAATAATAAGTAATATTTAAAATCACACAAAAAACAGTAATATATACAAATTTTTTATTTGTTGCAATTTTGAACATTTTATTTAAACAAAGCCAGAAAATAATCCAGTTTCTAACAATTAAGTCACATTGGATTATTTCAAACACATTTTGAGTCTCTCCCCCCTACAAAATTTTTTATTCCACTATGCGTGATTATTATAACATTGTTCTCCAAGCTGATCGGAGAAATAATTTGGATATTATAACAAACAAAATATGTAGAAATCAACTTGCTTCATATTGAATCCATAGAATAAACACAAAAGTTTAAACAACCTTTCAGCAAATAACACTTTTAATAGAGTATAACGTTTTTGGACCTAAGACCGGTCCCTCTTCAATACATTTCTACTCTAAGTACAAAATCTTTATCAGAATAAATATTAGAATAAGAACAATATTTGAAAATATTGTTCTTGTTCTAATATTTATTCATGTTCTAATATTTATTCTGATAAAGATTTTGTACTTAGAGTAGAAATGTACTGAAGAGGGACCAGTCTTAGGTCCGAAAACGTTATACTCTATTAAAAGTGTTACTTGCTGATAGGCTGTTTAAACTTTTGTGTTTTTTCTATGGATTATAACAAACATATTACATGTTACATTAGTCTTTATTTCTCTAACAATTACATATAAATATTTTATATTTTATTTTATAAATAAACCTTGTTTAATCATAAAGATGTAAGCATTAACTATTTTAAGAGTTGCATCATAATTTACAGAACTCTTCCCCCTATGTCATACCATCTCAAATCTATACTCTATCCCTAAAGCGTGACATAATTTATGGATTCTCCCTAGCTAATAAATAATATTTAAAATAACACAAAGAAATAATATACATAGCATATAGAAAATTTCCATTTAATTGCCAAATCTGTTATTATCCAACATCATTGTCATGACATAATTATGTATCTCAATCGAGCCTTATAATATAAATTACAGGTAAAAATTAAAATATTGTCCACACATTCGCATGAAAAATCGAGTGTCCAGTATTTTCTGAATGGACCAAGCCCATTTTTAACATAGGCAAAATAATTAAATTCTTGGGTAAATTAAATAAAGAGTTAAGCACATGTTAAACAAGTGCTGGTTTTCTGCACATATGCATGGCCTTTTATACTATGCTAATAGTCTCAAACTCAAATTGGAACAGGCTGAATGTGCAATTCGAAAGGAAACGAAGGGCCAAATATTTTTAAACAAAATTACAATGAAAGAAAAATATTTTACTGATATAATAGTTACTGATCACACAGCATAGGTTGAGCATAGTACACTTTAAAACTTTGCATTGTTATTTTATTAATGTTAAATTGTAATAATTTTCTGACTAATATTTGTATTTAAACAAATACAGTGGATTCTGCTTAATTGGGACAAATCTCAAAGAACAAAAACCAAACTAATAAACTAATAGATTTAAACGCTTAATTGGGACAATTTTTTGCTTAATTGGGACAGTAGCAGAAAAGGAATTTTCAATTTGATATATTTTAAGGATTTTTCAAAAGCATGGCTACACATACATACACTAATCTTTGCCAAGATGTCAAGAAAGGATTGACCAAGTTGTTCATTCAGAAACCGTACGGAGAGTACTACGATCTAGAGGTATGCATGGAAGGGTGCCACGAAAGAAGCCACTCATCTCTGCAACAAATCAGCAAAAATGGCTTGAGTTTGCTAAAGAACATATTGGCAAGGATTCTGCCTTCTGGAATACTGTGCTGTTTACTGATCAGAGCAAGTACAATAAATTTGGATGCGATGGATGTGGTAAGGTGTGGAGGAAGGCGAATGAAGACATGCGAATGGTGAATCTGGTACCAACTGTTAAACATGGGGTGGACATGTGATGGTTTGGGGCTCGATGGCTGCATCAGGAGTGGGTAAGCTGGTATTTATTGAGGGCACAATGGACAGATTTAAATATCTGAACATATTGCGATAGAATCTGCAACCATCCATCCCTGCCTTGCAGCTTGGGAATTCCTGGATCTTCCAGCAGGATAACGATCCTAAGCACACTGCTGTGATCGTGAAG
>AYEL01080802.1:0-28718 GCA_000484575.1 Olivierus martensii
GTGATGCTCGGGCTATCTGTAAACAAGTACAGGCAAATCCTCAATTAAGTGCTCCAATAATAACAGAACATATTGCAGAGGCTACGGGCCAAGTTGTTCATTCAGAAACCGTACGGAGAGTACTATGATCTAGAGGTATGCATGGAAGGGTGCCACGAAAGAAGCCACTCATCTCTGCAACAAATCAGCAAAAATGGCTTGAGTTTGCTAAAGAACATATTGGCAAGGATTCTGCCTTCTGGAATACTGTGCTGTTTACTGATCAGAGCAAGTACAATAAATTTGGATGCGATGGATGTGGTAAGGTGTGGAGGAAGGCGAATGAAGACATGCGAATGGTGAATCTGGTACCAACTGTTAAACATGGGGTGGACATGTGATGGTTTGGGGCTCGATGGCTGCATCAGGAGTGGGTAAGCTGGTATTTATTGAGGGCACAATGGACAGATTTAAATATCTGAACATATTGCGATAGAATCTGCAACCATCCATCCCTGCCTTGCAGCTTGGGAATTCCTGGATCTTCCAGCAGGATAACGATCCTAAGCACACTGCTGTGATCGTGAAGGAATGGCTACTGTACCCTGTGCCACGACAACTCCATTCACCGCCCCAGTCACCAGACCTCAATCCCATCGAACATTTATGGGATGAGCTCAAACGACATGTACGAAAACACAAAATTACTAATGCGCAGTCTTTAAAGGAAGCCCTGACGAAATCCTGGGACACCATAACATCTGACATAACAGCAACCCTTGTTTCTTCCATGCCTCAACGACTGGCGGCAGTAATTGCTTCCAATGGTGGTCCTACAAGATATTAATAGGCCTACTATACAGTTCCTGCATACTGTATGTAGACTTTTGTGGCAGCCCATTTTCAGTAATTGTGCAATTGTGCACAATGTATATTTACTTTTGCTTTTGTACTTGCAATATATGCTCATGTACACTAAATGGTTATATTAAAGTAATGATTACTGTCGTATCTGCTTTGCATAGCATGAATGTGTCATTTTAGATGGTGTATGTAGACTTTTGTGACTGAATGTATAAATATAAATACCTGTGCATGTATATTCAATTATAAGTCAAGATAGGCTGAATCAGATTTTATGAAATAAGCAATGTATTGTATTTCCTAATGCCCCTTAAGATTGTCACTCTCATTACCATGTGTGAAGAAACAAAACTGTCGTTTCCATAGCAATGCAACATTTTGATTTATACAATGATGGAATTTTAAAGAAGTTTTCAATTTATTTATGTGGCTACTGATATATTATTTAATCTATCAGCATTTTTCAATCTATGATTATTTTATTTCTTGATTTTCACTAATTAACCAAACAAACTAGCCAAACTTCCCCTGGCAGATAAAGTTTAAATTAAGTTTATTACAATAATTATTTTTTGAATCAAAGCTATGGTGCCACCATCTATTGAGTTAATATATTAACTAATTAAATTAGAATTTATCACTAAGATGGTTGCCATCTAGTAATTAATGATTAAACTACAATTTTCAAATTTATTTTCCCAAAATAAAATTTCACCACCGCACTGGAATTGAACTGGGATCTTTGGCTTCCTGTGAGGTGGCGAAATTTTATTTTGGGAAAATAAATTTGAAAATTGTTGTTTAATCATTAATTACTAGATGGCGCCACCTTAGTGATAAATTCTAATTTAATTAATTAATTAACAACTCAATAGATGGTGGCACCATAGCTTTGATTCAAAAAATAATCGTTGTAAAATGTAATTTAAACTTTATCCGCCAGGGGAAGTTTGGCTAGTTTGTTTGGTTAATTCGTAAAATGGTTTATCCCCTATTAGTTTGTTGTTAATATATGATTATTTTCACTAATGTAAGTTTTTATTATGTAGAAGAATTTGTATTTGAGATTAATTCACATATTTCTTGATGTTCTTGGTTCGAGACAATGTCATTTCACGTGTTGTTTTGATATGAAGTTTTCACACGTGATATAGTTGTATAAATTTCCTAATGCCACGAAAAAGGGAACTCTACATAGGTTAACTGCTGCAACTAAAAGATCACATTTAATTGAGAAAATGAAACATTATCTAGCAGCTTTTTGCACATGATTTTCGTTTTTTATTTGTCGTATAATCTTTTTTAAAATTTCTTGATGTCTCATAGTCCTTCAATTCGCTACTTTCAGCATTTCAGATCAGACAACACTGTTCTTGAGGCTCTTCATTGGAGAGTGTACAGTGTGCGATGTAAAAATGCAAAGCTTTGCGAATGCTTCTACCATGGAATTACCCTATAGCAAAAAGAAAAATGGACAACAAAAATAGATAGTCATTTAATAGATCAAGGATTACATTCCTCATTCAGTTTTTACTCATGGCCAATATTTTTTACATATTTTCACGTCTCTTTCCAATCAGGGAGATTAGTAAAGTGTTGGTTTTTTTTTTTTTTTTGCATATTTTTATGTCTCTTTCCAATCAGGGGAGATTAGTAAGGTGTTGGACCAGTTCCAACTAAGGGCTGCACCCACACCCATGGAGGGGGTCGGATGGTGTAGGACGGTGATTGCCAGAACTGGCCCAACACCTTGAAAAACTTTTCAGGAGTTACCAGACCCAGGATATGAACCCGGGTCCTCCTGCATGGCCGCCAACTCATGGCCAATTATATGTTGCTTTCTCCAGGGTAAAAAGTTCTAATTGTGTCAAAAGTTTTTGGAAAAACTCAAACACAAAATCCCGTATATAAAGAGGATTAATTGTAGCAAACTTTTATTAAAATATCTAAAATATTTATAACCACAAAAATTTGCAGGTTTTAGCTAGTAAAATATATTTGATAAAGTATTTATGCCAATTGTATAAATATATATAAAAAATAATTTAAATAAAATATATTGTAATGTAATAAATAATGATGAAGTTTTTAGTGTGTCGCATTTGGGTAATCTGTGATTAAAGTATCATATTTCTTCAAAATAGATTTGATTAACTGTTAACCAGAGTAAACATCACTGCATAAAAAATTGGGTGCAAAATACATTCAAAATTAAATAAAATTGTTTTGTTGATCAATCATCTCAATACCTTTTGTAATTTCATGGTGTTTGTATTTAATATTTCTACAATTTTCTGAACTGGTATGCTTTTAATTATTGTTTCAAATTTAAAATGATTAAATTATAATTTTAATATATAATTTAAAAGAATTTTGATTCTGCTGAGCTTCTCTGAAAATGGCATTTCACTTTTTTCAGATTGTTGGCATTGTTCAAACCGATTATTCATATAATGGCCAATGAAAGCTGATCTACGAAGAAAATTGGCTTAATTTTAACACATCACCCTTTTATGATATCTTAGTCAACAAATGCACCTCTTAGAAAAAGTTTAGAATCTTTCTATTTTGGCTACATAATTTTCTAAAAGAATTATATCACCTCAGACATAGTGATTGTGCTCAAGATTAACAAGAAAATTTCTTGTTAATCTTGATTCTCGAGAATTTTTTTATTATTATTATTTTGGGATTCCCAATTCTCGAAAAAAATTCTTATAAATCTCAAGAATTAAAAAAAAAATTCACAGAATTTATATCCTATAAGTTTTATAGCAATAAATTAATTATTTTGGTCTTCTTTTGGCTATGCAACGTCTTCAAGTCAATAAATTAAGTGAACAAGTTATGTGGTTTATCCGTGCCATTTCTACTAACTTTATATTTCAAAAAGAAAAATATTTGAAAGTAATACTTAAAACATGCATATAAACCTAAAATAATGCACAGATCAATAAATTATACAAAAATTATTCATTTTCTTGTAATTTTAAGGATTTCTATTATTGCCATATTATGCTATAGGCAGATTTGTGATGATGTTTATACAACAAAGCCAAAACTAATATCTGGTTTTTACCTCATTCAGTAGTTTGCCAGAGTAACAATGACATCTAATGATGTCTATGGTAAATAGGGAATAATATGATTTGAATAAGACATACATAAAACTGCTATCTTCAATATAAATAGTAGAAAATAAATCAAGCACACCTTTTCATGTTTTTTCATATCTAAAAAAATTATATATGATATTTAATTAAAACATTAAACATTTCAATAGTATGAAATAATTTAGACAATATGCAGTATTTGTTCTTTATATCAAAGCAACTAAAACACTGAATCTTTGATTGGAATAAATCTTTAGCTGAATTAAAACAACAAAAAAATGAATGTTGCAAATAAATATATTACTCTTAAATAAATCAAATGAAAAAACCCAAAACAAATATTAGCAACAAAAATGTTATTAATTGATGATTAGAAATTTTATGCATTAGACAATATTAATTAAATAAATTTACCCGTAATTCTCTTTGAGATGATTCAGGATACATTAGAGCTTGAGCTTTTGTAATTATTTTATTATCCTGTTAAAAAATGAATTAAATATTTTAAAAAGGATTCCATTCAAGTTTTGAAAAAATTTTTGAGTTTCATAACATTATATAACAATAAATAACAATAAGTTAATAAATTTAAGATTCATATGATTTTCAATAAATTTTTTTTATAAATTTCTGGCCAATACTTTCATCTATATAATTGCTATAATGAAATTACTCATATCAAACTAATGGTGGAAAAAATGAAATTCATTCATCTTTCAATTTATAAAAGGAATATGTATAAAGAGTATATCTAAGAGTTTCTAAATCAGCTCTTGAAATATGAACTTAAATTGTAAAATAAATAAATTAGAATTAAAAATTAAAACTTAGAAAGCCATTAAAAAAAAATTTTTCTTGGCTGGAAATTGTTACAATAAAAACAAGAAAACATATCAAAGAATGCAATAAAAACTGAAAAATGAAGTAAAATTTGATATAATATATGATTTAGAAGCCATTTTGAAATTGAAAACTAATATTTCATGTTTCTGAAGGCCATATTTTATTATCTTTGTTCCTATGCCATATTAATTATGCATCACCTCCAAATGATCTTGATCTTCCCTAGACATGACATCTATCTCTCTATTTACAAATAAAACAGGAACTGTATTTTTTGGACTTAGGAAAAAATTTAGGATTTGTTGAAATATGATACTTTTTTGTTTATATAATTTGATAAGTATTAAATTACAAAAAATTAAAAAAATACTTTTCTTGGCCAACTTATCAGCAAATTAAAAATCAACAGTATATTGTAAAAGATGATTTATTTTAATGTTATAAGGAAGATCCTTGTCAGAAAATAAAACTTATTCATTTGGAAGATTTATATTAATAGTTTAAAATTTTAAATAAAAATAAGAACTTAAAACCCATGCTAGACAGTGCACTGATTCACTTGACCACTAATGGTTAATTACAACTCTATTAATAATCATCACTAACAATTGTTAATTAATTATTATTGATAATATCAATACATATAGTTAGTTCTTGTTTAGCATAAACTCAGTTAAAATCATTCTGCTCTTACATAACATGCAGAAATTAAAACTTTTAAGACAGCAAAAGAGAATAATGTCTTGTTTTCTTATACAGTGGTACCTTGGTTAATGATGTAATCCATTCCAGGATTACCATCATTAACCAAAACCAACGTTATACAAGGCACAATTCCCCATAAGATTTAATTGAAAATTGATTAATTCGTTCCAACTCCACAATCATAGTAAATATTAAAAATACAGATAAAATTCATTTGAAATGTCCTAAAAATATGGAAAATACCATTTATTTATTATAATTGCTACAAAAAAAATAATATTAATAAAATGAATTGTTCATGAAAACAGTTTTTAATTATCAATCTTCACCAGAAGGATAATTGGGCTCACTTTGGAGGTTTTTGACAAACGTACCCGTAAACACTGATTAGAAGCTTATAGATTCAACAATTATTATACCAATAAGATTTGATTTTGTCTTTTGATGGCAAACAAACAGTGACATGCACTTGCAGATTTATTGTCTATATGAATTGTAGGATCTCAGACAGACGTTTTTTTCTTTTAAAGCAGTGGTCGGTAATCTTTTTTAATAGAAGGGCATATTTAAAAAATGCGGGAGTTTGGCAGGCACCATGGGAATTTTAGCGGGCACCGTAGCATGCTATGGCTGGATAGAGTATAGGAGGATAGTGGGGACAGAAACTAGTTCACTATATGTGGTATTTAGTACTCGAAAATTGATTCATTTAGTCATCTGGTGTTATATAGATATCGCTAAGATTCAGTTTTCATCAAAAATTTAATTGTATATTTCATACAATTGTTAAAATGGCAAAGATAAAATTAAAATGCGCAATTGTAAAGAATTTTTACTAAAATTATTCATTACAACTAAGAGTATTTGTTGTTCAAATATCTAAAATTTAGATTTCAGATATCTGAACAGCAGGTACTTAAAAATTACTTTATGGGCACCATGTTGCTGACCCGTTTTAAAGGAATCTGAAACTGCAAAATCACATCACTTGCAAGTGACAAGTAATATATAACACAAACAAATAATAGAATCAGACTTTGTTGCAGAATTTAAAATTTAATAGTCTAGAAATCATCTTTAAGAAACTAAAAACTGTTAAACTGTTGCACATCTATTTTTAATTAATTAAATAATTTGTTTTCATTACTATATGTTAATTATCATTTACTTAAATATATTTTTATATGGTTATAATTTTATTAATTTTAATAATAATATTATCAGATTTGAATTGATTGTGATAAAAGACAATAACGATTAACAACTGAGCTAACAAATCATGTGATGTGATGACAAGCTATTTTATCAGAAGTTCACATAATCAGGAATTGTTAACCAAAGCCTGAGTTTTTTTTCTTGTAGCCACTCATTGTTAACCAATGTACCACTGTACTTCTCTATATGAGAGAGGAAAACAACATGGAAACTTATAAAAGTTTTAGAAAACTAAATAATCATATTCTATGAGACTCTAACTCAAATATATAAAAACTGTCTATGAACATTGTATTAAACTATACTATTATATATACATTAATTGGCTGGAAAGTAAAAATATTTCATCTTTTTAATTAAAAAACCCAGGATCAAATTAAGTTCCCATTCCATGGAATTTATGAGAATTCTGTCCTCTATAGTTTGATTAACTTCCAAGGTGTAGCAATCTGTGATACTACAGCAGTACTGCTCTTAGTAATTAGTGAATGACTGAAAAGTGACATTAAAAAAATCTAATCATGAACATAACATTTGTGAATTCTAAGCTGTCTCTTATTAGAAAATAATTTTCTTTTCCCATAAGGTATGATATATAACTGTTATATAACATTTTACAATTAAAGTTTACAATTAAATCATGCTTATATTTCTTTTCATTCCATTATTTAATAAAACAGTAGATGAGAAAAATTATCAAATATTATTCCTTCTAGTATTAGAAAGCACAGTTTAACATAATTCTGACTACAAAAACTTATAGGACTTTTTGTTTCACTTAAAATCATGATATTTAAGATTCTAATCTTGATGTTTAATGAAGACTGATTGTGTTACATAATCTGTAATAATAGTAATTTGTATTAGACTGTCTGTGTTGTAAAATCTGTAATCTGTATATGACAGGATGCAGAGGTGTGACAACATTGGAATTGTGGATGTGTTTATTACATACAGGTAGATTTGTGATGCAGAGGTCTGGGATTAGAAAATGACTCAAAATATAACATTATATAATAACAAGAAAAATTTATTTAAAACAGACATATATAAATTGAAGCAAGTGGTTAACATAATATATATATATATATAAATTCAGCTACATATATAGACATATTTAAATATGAACTTAACTTTATAATACATCTAACTATTTACCTAAGTCAACTTAAACCTAATTATTAATTTTACAATATCCAATTGAGTGTTGTTACAATTGTACGAGAGAGAGAGAGAGAGAGAGAGTGAGAGTGTGTGTGCGTGTGTGTATGTACTCCCGAGACTTCCTACTTGAGAGAGAGACCTTTAGACTTAATTACTAATTTCTCTGGCCATAATCCATACTGAAACATTACTGTCCATTATCCCCAACACCATTTGAAATCACTCACAAATATTATTCCATTGCATACAAGTGTTTGTCTTCATCGATTGGCATCGTCCATCATCAATTGTTTCTCGTCTCAATCGGCCACCATGCTGAACGGACAAATTGTGCTATTCCTATATTCCTTACATTTTGTTGTCTTTGTTCACTTCTCAATATATTGACTTCTTTCGGTCTCTTTGACTAATCTCTGATTCTCTTTTCTGCCCTTTGACACGGAACTCATTGTTTTTATTCTCTCCTTGAACAAGGAAGTTCCCATGTTCTTGAAGGAGGAACTTATGTTTCCCATTTGAAGTTCTTGTTCATTAGTAATTAATTTTCATTAATTATTATTATTTTTTTCTAATTTTACATTTAATTTTTAATTTAAATTTTAACATAATCATTTTTACAAAACAAGGGAGTGCCATTTGGGAGTTTCCTGGATCTCACATATGTATATGTATGTAGAGCAGCCAAAGCTAGGATATAAGGCCTGAAAATTTGGCAATAAGTTCAGTGAGATGTTTATATATTTCACTGCAATATATATAACATCAAATCAGTAATCAGAAAATTTTGGGATCAAGGAAAAAATGCTCAGCCAGTCAATTTTGGATCAGAAAAGAAATGCTTAGTCTTTCAATTTGAAATTAATTTTTTAATTTTTATTTAATTATTTTTTGTTGTCAGATTTTAAAATAATCATTGGAATTGAATCCATATGAAGTGGATCATTAATCTGGAGATAAAAAATTTAGTTTTTCATAAAATACTGAATAACATATGAGTTGAGTTGAAAGGAAAGCAGAAAATTGTCCTAGCAGTGCATTCAATGATCTATTATATACTTCTAATACCCAGCAGATAAAACATCTTATCAGAAATCCTGTCATCATACCAAAATATAGCATCTCTCAATGAAATCATAAAAAAAATCCTCCTGTCGCACTAAAATGCAAATCAAGATGACCATATCTTAAGCAATAAAAAGCCATACATTCATACAATGTACAGGAATTTCTTCATCTCCTTGATATTTTCTATAAATAAGACTATTAATAATCTCAGTTAAATGACAAAGTCTTCTGGGATGACACTATGTAGTAAGGAGCTCTAGTATAACAATCCTTACTTGATATTTATTCAATGCAAGTAAATCTGGTAGTTCTCTGTAAAGAGGGATTCAAATTAAAGTTTTTACTTCCCTTAATCTAGGAAAGGATCTCTAATGAGAAAGATATTCAGCATACAAACTGTCCAATTGTATCAGATAAAATACATAAGCTAGGTCAGATTCAATAAAGGGACAGGAAACTTTTTCTTGGCCAACCTATCATCTATCTCGTTTCCACCAATTCCTTTGTGTCTTTGTACCCAAACAGTTGAAATCTTATTCTTAGTAACTAGTACTACAATAAAAGGCATACCTAAACAAGTTTTAAAATAAAGTGAGAGTTATGAAGTATTTTAATATAACTTGACTATCTGATAGGATAAAAAAAAAATATGTTCAAATTAGCATATCCTCTACCAAGATTAATTAACATACAGAAATAGCATTGACTAAATTCATTGATGTTGGATGGATTTATACAACGATTTTATGGTTGATTTTTATGGATTTTTATGGTTGATTTTTATTCGTTGATTTTTATGGATTTATTTTGGATGGATTTATACAACGATTTTATGGTTGATTTTTATGGATATGGTTGATTTTTATGGATTTTTATGGTTGATTTTTATTCGTTGATTTTTATGGATTTATACAACGATTGTTTGATTTTTGCTTAAAGACAATGCAAACTAAGTGAATAAGCCATTCTTGTTCTCTCAAAAAAATTTAATAAATTCAATTTACTATTTTTTTGTTTACATCTTTTTCTAGCTCTGTCATATAGAAACATGAAGAACTTCCATGAATCAATAATTAAAAAATAATTAAACAAACAACTAAAAAAATAATAATTTAAAAACAAATTCAAAAAAATTAATACCTGGAACCAAGGATGTTGAAGTGCCTCTTCTAAAGTAATTCTCTTATCAGGATTCACAGTTAACAGCTTCTTTACAAGATCAATAGCTTAAAATATTTTAATTAGATAAATATGATTAGTATTGGTTATTTATATATTTCTAAATACATTCTTTCCAATTTATGAGATCCAGTAATACAAACAGATATAAATAGTTTCCAACTTTACAAATTAATTCATTCTTGGAATGTGCTTGTCAAGTAAGAAATCATAATGTTAAATTTATTTTCTGTAGACAATGTTAAAAACCAGAATTATATTTCTAGCAATAAAATTTGACAATAATAATGTCAAAGGTCACAACACAATTGTTTATGATTAACCAATGATTTATTTATGTAAAGAAATGAAAATGTACCTTTAAAATCAAGCAAATTATTTAGGTCAAACAAATGTTAAAAAATTTTTATTCATCATCAATACTGATAGATAAAATGAGCTTTCACAATCTGAGAATGAAAATTATATTCATAATTATTTGATAAAACCATAATGGCCAAATTATGTTACTTTTGATTTCTAGTCTGCCATCTTGATTTTTCCCATTTCATAGCAAACAATAGTTTGTCTTTTATAAACTTATATAGATAAGTATATAATTTAGAATATTGTATTTATGAATGTTTAACATTTATTTTATTGCAAAATATGAATTTGAAATTGTTTTTTTGGACATATTAGGGATTTATCTCTGCTTTCGTAATCAAATTGTTTCTTAATATATCATATTTATGAATGTTTAACATTTATTTTATTGCAATTAATGTTCGTACTTTTGATTTTGCTGATACTTCATATTTGAAAAAGAATTCATAAACTTGGAAACTCAAAAAACCAAGAACTACCTAGTACAACTTCTATTTTAATTTCAATTTACAGCCCCTATCATTCACAAGAAATTCCCATAAATCCAAAGCTGAATAATACATATCTTCATGACAAGAAGAAATGTATAAAATGAATTAAAAATTTCAGAAACAATTACACATTTAATTATGTATCAGATCTTGAATATATACATATTGGAGCATTTCCTAAAGCAGGGGTGTCCAACCTTTTGGCTTCTTTGAGCCACATTTGAAGAAAAAAAATTGTCTTGGGCCACACACAAAATATACTAATTATAACACTTAGTGCCAGATTAAGTTGGTGTGGGGCCTGATTGGATATTTCTCACAGGGCCCTCAAAATATGGCTTACATCTATATATATTATAAATCTGAAATGCCTGAGAGCACGTGTACGCTTATAACTCGAGAACAACTGAATGGATTTTTTATGAAATAAGTTTTGTTTGTTAGGGGATTTAGGCATGAAGATTTACAGACAGGTATTGATTATTAGAAATTGATTTTATATATATTGAAATCTATTGATATTCATTTTTGTCAATAATTATCAATAGATGGCACTAAGTGTCAAAGGGGAACAGATAACTTACCTGCAACATTATTATTATTGGATTTTTACAGAATTACTTAGCTAAAACAATTATTACTGATTATGATACAGGATACTATTCAGTATCAATTTATGTTCAATCAATAACTTTATATCATACCTTTTCATTGGATACTTTATTTTAAAGGAAATTTTATGTTGAATTTGCAGGCCCATTTTCGGTAGAAGAGAACCCTTATATTGTTCACTGCAGGTTGCTTTATTTAATTTTTGGGGAGAAATGGCATATCTATTCGTTTATCCAATTATAAGACAGTTACTAGCACAATATTTAAAGTGCAAAAAGGAACACACAATCACAGTTGTTCCTTTTTTTGTTCAATAATGTTCTTATGTTCCAAAACCTGTAATTTTTTACATGCTGATGATGACTTATTAAAGTTGAAAGTGCTACTGTGATTGTGTGTTCCTTTTTCTATGATCTGATTAGTGTTTCCAAATTCCCGAGATTTTGGAACCTTCGGGAATCAAGAACGGGAAATCGTATTTCCCAAGAATTCCCAAAATATAAAAAATGTAATTATTGCAAACTTTATTTAATCAAAACTCCTTATAGTGAGTTTTTATGTATATATCATACATTGTGTGATATATATATCAAACAATATCACAATAATATTCCCAATCTCATTCTATTCTGCACTAGCAACAGAAACAGTTGTTGCTAATAAAATCCTTAATTCAATCCCGAAATATTCGAATAAAGATTTTTCATTTCGTTCTGTTTAGAACTTGTAGCGGCGTTATTTTATCAGTGGCTTTAAAAGTCTTTTAATACTAACAAATTCATCGCAGAAAACAACGCAATTTATGTCACCTTCTGATCCTGCAGTTAGAATCAATTGAAAATTACAACAATTTTTAAGAAGCTTTTGTTTTTCTTATAGTTTATTTATGCTATATAAAAACCTAAAGTTTCTTCATGTATAATAATTTAAATCTGTCTTGCATTGGTATTAAAACTGTGTCTATTAACACATTAAAAAAAATTTATTTGAAATTGTTTTTTGGACATATTAGGGATTTATCTCTGCTTTCGTAATCAAATTGTTTCTTAATATATCTTATTCTTATTTATTTCTTCAAATTTCACTTGGTCAACTCACAATAAACTCTGAATCGTTCTGTACTTATATAGTATTATTTTTCTGTTATCGTTTTGTCTGCGGTTTACCGATTTATAGTGTACCGAATATTGTATACAATAAATTCTTTGAATCTATATATCTTTATTACAATTGATTATACGGTTTATTATATATTGTTGCATGAATCATTACCTTCTTCAGGGAGCGCCAGAGGGTCCCCATTCCACTCACCGTTTTAATTATGTGTAAAAATTAATTGTATCTTACTACAATAATAATAATAATAACAAAACACAAAATACGCCAGTGCCTTTTGGTGTCCTGATAGCTCAATCGTATGTTGAGCCGGCCCTGGATATGAGATTGGAAATTATTGTAATATTAGAATAATTAGCAGTGCAAGTTGTTTCTAAATAGATTGATTTACCTACAGCAGCTGAGAGAACCAAGAACAACTCACATACATCGCAATTCGTCAGCCTCAAACAAATTGGTCAAATATAGTTGTCACTTTGTGGAAACAATTCATCATGGAGAACGGAAACAATTTATACATAAATACCAATTTTCACAACCCAGGATTTGAATACAATATCATATTAAGGTAAATTACCTTAGATTTCACCCGAAATCTAAGGTAATTTTTATGACTTTGTTGTCAAATCCTGGGTTGTGAAAATAAATATTTTTCTGTGTAAATATGTACAAACTGTTTTCTGTTCTCCATGATGAAATGTGTTCGATTTACAAGAGCTAAAATTAGCTTGTCGTGTGTTATCTGATTCTGGTGTCACACGTAGATTTCTGGTGGCGTGTAATATTGTAACACAATGTAACTTTAGATAGAGATAAATAGGAAAAATATTTAAAAGATACATTGTGAGTAGTACATTTATTTTCATTGTGGGTATTACTGGATTCAAGGAGCCGATTTTCCCGATTTCCCGAGAAATTTTCTCGGGATTCGGGAACGGGAAAATGAAAAAATTCCCGGGAACGAGCGGGAATTCCTTCCCGCCTGGAAACACTAGATCTGATTAGTGTATCAGAGGATATGAATGAATATCTAGTCCTCAATCATTCCTCAAAACTCCCAACTTCAGTCAATCATCAGCGACTATGAGATCACTTAGAAAATTACAGAACCAAAATAGGAGGTTCTAAACTTTTTAAGATGTGTATCTTTTGGTCTAGATATTCAAATATAGTGACGTATAAAAAATAAGCAATCGTATAGGCTAAAAAGCTCATATATATCTACCTAAGATTAGGCACAAAAATTCCATTTCTGGAATTTTTGTATTCAAACACAGGACTCAGCAGATAAAAGGATAGACTGTTTATCTATATTGAAAAGCTATTTTAATAAAAACTGTCAGTAACTGTAAAACAAATGCAATTATTTTTTCAATATTATTGAAATGTGATCTATTTTTCAATATAATTAAAATATTAAATAAAAACAAATATAAAACAACTCAATATTATTGGTTTTCATTTTACGTGATTTTATTCTACCTCATTTTCTTTTTATCCTTATTTAAAACAGGTATTTTAATAAAAACTGTCAGTAACTGTAAAACAAATGCAATTATTTTTTCAATATTATTGAAATGGGATCTATTTTCAATATAATTAAAATATTAAATAAAAACAAATATAAAACAAATAAATATTTTTTTTATAAATATTTTTTAGAATCTCAAATCTCGAGAAATAAATTAATTACTAATTCAAGAATTCTTTATTCTCAAGAAAGCAAAAAGTTCGGGAAAACACAATCACTGCTCAGATAGTTATTAGGTGAAGGCAGAGTTTTAGGTTTTTTTTACTATTTTGTTTTATACCCCTTTCCAATCAGATAGATTACTAAAGGGCAGGATCAATGTTGTATTTTCTTTTTAATTATTAAATAATAATAAACAAGTATAACATAATAAGTGCAGCCCTAATCTATATTTCATTGATATATGGCTTTTTCTCCCAAAAGTTTGTTCACCCCTGCTCATAACAATTATAATAATAAAAAAAAATAGTTGTTCTGATAAAATTAAAAAATCTATATAAGGCCAACCATAATACTGTTTTGCAAAAAAACCTGAATCATTTCAGTAAATATTTAAAATATAAGTTTATGTTTTAAAGGTTTATAAATTTAATGCCAACTGATATTTAATTTACTAGTTAAAAGAAAATTTAGGAGTTTAATTGCCAATATATCAATAAAATAAAATAATGATCCATATTTAAATATTTTATCTTTTTGTTTGAATGATGAGTGAAGTTCCAATTCAGTGAGCCACAAGAAGAAAATAAATAAATACAAAAATAATTACAAACAAAATTATAGTGTTATATAAATGACTGCCTTTTAAAAATGAATATTTATTTATTAATAAATAAATTTAAAATAAAATTTAAATAAATACCTATTTTAGAAACACTACTCCAATATTTTCTGGGAAATGAATAACGTCCATTGATTATTTGTTCTGGTAATGGCATATCCTTGTAATCATCACTGAATGGAGGATATCCAGATAAACTAACAATGACAATGATGATAATTATGAAAATTTAATTATAAAATCAAAATTAAAACAAAACAAAGTAACCATTAAATGAATGTAATCAATCCTACTTTCAAATAGTTAATGATATAGAACTTTCAGTAATATTGATCAAAATAAAGTTATTCCTAGTAAGAAAGAGCTATGTAAACTACAGGAGTCACTGGTTTATGCAAATCTAATTTAAATTCAACTTTGTAAAAATAATTTTGACCTACAAAATACTTTAAAAATTCATCTTTATAATCTATATCTACACTATATTACTTATAAAATACAGATTATGTATGTGTGTGTGTATATATGTAACTTTTTAATTTAAAATCTAAAAAAGATATTTAGGAATATGATATAGCATTTTGTTCAGTATCAATATGAGCATGTCCCTATATTGCCTATTTTTTATTCTGCCCTGTTTTGGGGCCAGTTTTTATTTATTTTATGACAATAAATATCAATAGCTGGCACTAAATGTCAAAATAAGAGGCAACAGATAACTTACCTGCATTACTATTACTGGATTTTTTCAGAATTACTTAGCTAAAACAGTTATAACTGATTATGATACAGGATACTGTTCAATATCATATTGTGTTCAATTAGTAACTTTATATCATATCTTTTCATTGGATGTTTTATTTTAAAGGAAATTTTATTGAATTTGCAGCTAAGTTAAACCTGTTCTATATCCATAATTATGATCATGACATACATCTCAAATAAATTTGTTTATATTTTGTTTTTATTTTATCACACAAAGAAATTATATAATTATTCATCATGACATAAACTATTATATGTTTATCCAATATTATGTAATAATAATAAGTAATATAAAATCACCAAAAAACCTGTAATATATGCAAATTTTTTATTTGTTGCAATTTTGAACATTTTATTTAAACAAAGCCAGAAAATAATCCAGTTTCTAACAATTAAGTCACATTGGATTATTTCAAACACATTTTGAGTCTCTCCCCCCTACAAAATTTTTTATCCCACTATGCGTGATTATTATAACATTGTTCTCCAAGCTGATCGGAGAAATAATTTGGATATTATAACAAACAAAATATGTAGAAATCAACTTGCTTCATATTGAATCCATAGAATAAACACAAAAGTTTAAACAACCTTTCAGCAAATAACACTTTTAATAGAGTATAACGTTTTCGGACCTAAGACCCTTACAATATATATCTATCATTTATAGTTTTTTAATTATTTCTAAATTTGTAATTTTTTTTTATTATAACGCCTAGTCTATTAGTTAAAAAATTTCTCATTTTGAAATGTACTAAAGAAAAATAGTTTTAAATTTGTTCCGATCACATACATTAAAGATTTTTCACTTTATATAAATTATTTTATGTTTTATTAAATAAAATGCAGAAAATATGTTAAGATTAATTAGTGTCCACGACTGGAGACAGCCGAATGGACCGCCCAAAAGTGTGAAGGGATCACTGACTGCTAATGATCAGTATAGTGACCATTACAGTGACCTGAAACTTCATCGAAATTTTTTCCATTAATTTTGCAGATATTATCCTAGAAATATTTTTGCATGATAGTTGTATCCTTTGTCTGTAAATTTCTAATTGGCTTCATCTGTGTATATTCATTATTATTTTTTTAATAGCCATTTTGTTTAGGAGCGTTGTATCTGTAGTCACTTTTGTTACTTTTCTGATTTTTTTTCATTATTTTTATTTATCGTTCTCAATTGTTTACCATTCGATGTGGTTTCTATTTTTGAAATTTTTCTCGCTTACAATATATATCTATCATTTATAGTTTTTTAGTTATTTCTAAATTTGTAATTTTTTTCTTGTTTTTACTTTGTTTTTTTAAAGTCTATGTTCGATCTAAAAACATGGTTTATATATCAGTCGATAGATCTCCCCTTTCTCTATAACTTTGTAATTGGATGTTTTAATGAATTTCTATTATTTTTCGTTTTATAACTATTTTAATTTTAACATTTCTGTTGTGAGCTACGTTTTTAATCTAAAAAATTTCTTCGTTTAATTCACATTAGTCTAAATATTATGTTTATCAAGTAATATGTTGTGTTTCCATTGTCTTTTCGGTTGATCTCATTCTCTCCCTTACGATCAGATTATATTTTTTGATTGAGAAATCAAACTGAATAAAAGAATTTTTATTTCTTTATACTTGAAAACGGAACCGATAAATAGCTATATGAAAAGTAGTTATCACAATGAAGTATCGATACCTGTGCACGACGCCATCTTGAAAGGGACAGTATCTTGCGCGACACCTTCAAGATATAAAATTACACAAATTCGTATTATAGAAGAGCGATTTCGTTATATGAATTCGTGTTATTGGAGGGCATGTTACTAAAAACATGGTTTATATATCAGTCGATAGATCTCCCTTCTCTGTAACTTTGTAATTGGATGTTTTAATGAATTGAATTTCTATTATTTTTCGTTTTATAACTATTTTAATATTTCTGTTGTGAACTATGTTTTTAATCTAATAAATTTCTTTGTTTAATTCAGATAATTAGTCTAATTATGTTTATCATTATCTTTTTGGTTGATTTCATTCTCCCCCTTACGGTCAGATTATATTTTTTGATTGAGAAATCAAACTGAAAAAAACATTTTTATTTCGTTATATTATTAATATTCTTTTAAAATTTAGTATTAATTAGCTTGTATTTGCTATTCTTATGGATATTTGTTAAATAATACATTTATAAATTCAAAATTCCAACCATTGGAGGATGTTTAAATGTCCGTTTAAGTTATTCTTTTTAATAATTTGAAAAAGTATTCTTATTCTTTATTCGATTTCATGAGATTTTGAATTTTGTAATTTTTTAACACTAAAATATGTCGAATTTATTCTTCTTACAAGACGAAGACGAAATTACCCTGAACGTAGGAGGTTCCAAATACCGCTGTTTTTTCTTTATATTATTAATATTCTTCTAAAATTTAGTATTAATTAGGTTGTATTTGCTATTCTTATGGATATTTGTTAAATAATACGTTTATAAGTTCAAAATTCCAATCGTTGGAGGACGTTTAAATGTCCGTTTAAGTTATTCTTTTTAATAATTTGAAAAAAGGATTCTTATTCTTTATTCGATTTCATGAGATTTTGAATTTTGTAATTTTTTGATGCTAAAATATGTCGAATTTATTCTCCTTACAAGACGAAGACGAAATTACCCTGAACGTAGGAGGTTCCAAATACCGCTGTTTTTTTGGAATATTGAAAAATCTGCCTTATACCAGATTAGGACAAATATATTCAGCTACCTCTTGGGAAGATGCTCACAATCTTTTCGAAGATTTTAAGCCTAATACTAAAGAATTTTACTTTGATCACAGGTGCGAATTTTTCAGCGATCTTCTGGGATGCTACACAGGAAACAAACTTCATTTGAAAGAAGATATGTGTGTAATGCATTTTAAAGAGGTCTTAGAATATTGGGGTCTTTCTATCCTCTTTTACCAATTCTGAGGTCAATTTTTCGAAATTTCTTCTAATCGGCGCCGCTTTTGTCCATGATTCTATTATAATTTTTGACCAGTTTGATGAGATCTATCGAAGTATCAAAGCCAATGAAAAACAGAATCCAGCCATTTTTCCAAAATGTATAGAAATAGGCCTCTCTCATTTTTCACTATTGTTATTTCTCTGTTCCACAATTCGCTCCTTCGTATTCATTTTCACAAAAAGATTTTGAATTTAGACTCAAGAATATTATTTTATTGAAAAATGCAGGACTAGAAAATTTTTTAGAAAATGACACCGCGGAAAGAAATAACTGGTTGCAGTTAATGCTCGAAAATCCGGATTTGTGCAAAGAAGGAAAAGTATGTACATATTTATTTATTTATAAATACAGTAATTTATAAACTTCAAATACGCTAATATCTTGTAATAAATATTATTTTATTCCTTCAATATTACAAGATATTAGCGTATTTGAAGTTTATAAATTACTGTATTTATAAATAAATAAATCTGTACATACTTTTCCTTTGCACAAATCCGGATTTTCGAGCATCAACTGTAACCAGTTATTTCTTACCGCGGTGTCATTTTCTAAAAAATTTTCTAGTCCTGCATTTTTTAGTGTATTGCTATACAGTTCAGTAAATTGATGAACCTGGTTAATTTCTTGAATGAACTTCTGAACGCAGTTTTTATCCATTTGCAGGATAGAAAGACCCCAATATTCTAAAACCTCTTTAAAATGCATTACACACATATCTTCTTCCAAATGAAGTTTCTTTCCTGTGTAGCATCCCAGAAGATCGCTGAAAAATTCCCACCTACGGTCAAAGTAGAATTCTTTAGTATTAGGCTTAAAATCTTCGAAAATATTGTGAGCATCTTCCCAAGAGGTAGTTGAATATATTTGTCCTAATCTGGTATAAGGCAGATTTTTCAATATTCCAAAAAAACAGCGGAAAAATGTGGAACAGAGAAATAACAGTAGTAAAAAATGAGAGAGGCCTATTTCTATACACTTTGGAAAAATGTTAACGCATTCTCTTTATGGAAAAAATAATTTTTTCCCGATTTCATTAAGAGATGAGCGCAGATTATTTTCAAAAATTATCAGAATTTTCCCCAATCATCGTTCCTAATTAAATAATTTATTATCCAAAATACAGATATTAATTAAATAGTGTAGGTTTGTATAAAAATGCAATATATTACACTGCCTGAATAAATCACAGGAAAATAATAACAGCACTAAGGCAGGAGATAATTTCATAACTTAAAAATCAAAAAACAACATTTAGTAGTAGCGCTTTCGATTTATTTGAAATCCTCATCAGCTACAAATTAAACTATAATATCGGAACGAATTCTATGGAACGCACAAAACATTCTTAACATTACAAAACGGTATTATCATAACAACTTAAGATAAGTTTCAGAGTACAAATTAAAATTAATTAACGAATAAAATAAAATTAATTATAAGATATATATTAATAAATGATACATAAGATACAAAAAATATAAAATAATTTGCATAAGATGATAATATAATTAAATAAAGTTCATTTTGAAGGCAGTTATACGGGAAGGTATTAATTCTTATTTATACACCATCTCCATGCATTGTTGATGGTTGTGGGGTCCAACTTATTAATCGGCTTAACGATCTCGTTTCTCTTATTAAAAATGGTTAGTGTTTCTGCTATCTTGCCTCTCCTAGGATCTTGCTCCTTTAAAATTAACTTAGCGTTGTTCCAATCAATATGAAATGAGTATGACAACAGACCAACGTGAAATGACATTACTTTAAAATATAGGAGAAAGTTGAAAAAAATTACTGGTCACAGATTAACATTTAATAGAAGAAATACATTATTTAATTTATGAAGGAATGATAAGGATAAAATCAGTCCCAACCATCTTCCGGGTGTGTACGAAATTCCAGCATTTGATAAAGACAATAACCAAAATCTAAACTACATAGGCTATATTGGAATACATTATTTAATTTATGAAGGAATGATAAAGATAAAATCAGTCCCAACCATCTTCCGGGTGTTTACGAAATTCCAGCATTTGATAAAGACAATAACCAAAATCTAAACTACATAGGCTATACTGGTAGGTCTCTCAAGAAAAGAATACCTGAACATAGAAGAGACATCCAAAATAACGCCTCTACGACAGCTTTAGCACAAAGGGCCCTAGTAAATGATCTACAGGTAGATTGGAACAACGCTATGTTAATTTTAAAGGAACAAGATCCTAGGAGAAGCAAGATAGCAGAAACACTAACCATTTTTAATAAGAGAAACGAGATCGTTAAGCCGATTAATAAGTTGGACCCCACAACCATCAACAATGCATGGAGATGGTGTATAAATAAGAATTAATACCTTGCCGTATAACTGCCTTCAAAATGAACTTTAATTATATTATCATCTTATGCATATTATTTTATGTTTTTTGTATCTTATGTATCATTTATTAATCTATATCTTATAATTAATTTTATTTTATTCGTTAATTTTAATTTGTCCTCTGAAACACAGATTACTAATAATTATGGGACACTTAGCTAAAAACAAGGAAATTTCAATACCACAGCGCGTCCTCATTTATGTGATTTAGTGTATTTTTTTCTTGAATGTAAAAGTTTTATAATTTTTCAAGACATTGACTAGTATTAATATTTCCAAAATCATTTAAATAATAATGGATAGTTTGTTATTTTAAAATATAGAATTATATTGAATAATAATATTACGTATATAGTAATCTGTTTTCCACAAGCAGCTTTGGTTTCTAGTAACCATCTTGTTTTTCTTAAGACGTTTGATCGTAGCTCGTGGATCGAAGTTAACTTTAGTTATTTATAAAAGGTATTATAGTGTGGATTGGAATTTATAGGCCATATCCTCCTTCATATAAACAGGAAGAAGATGAAGAAGAAGATTGGAATTTATAATATTATACAGCGTATTTCCTGCTGAGAGAGAGAACTCATCCCGGTTAATAAGTTGGACCCCACAACCATCAACAATGCATGGAGATGGTGTATAAATAAGAATTGACGTGGCCTGACGTGTCCCAATTAAACGGAATCCACTGTATCTAAAATATCTTTGTGGGACATACAAAATTGCTTTCTGGACCGTCAGTTTGAGACCACTGCACTATGCAACAAAGGGCCAAGCACTTACGTCACTTTTCGTTGCAAAGCAGGTGTTTAACACATGTTTGATTGATTGTTGTATAATAGAAGATATTTCTATATATTTAATAGAAATAACACTTACTTTGACCTTCAAGCACTAATTAGCAGTTAAGTCTTATTAATTCTTCCTTAAGCTAACGTTTTCGGTATTTATCATACCATCTTTAGGCTTAATCCAATAACGTACTGCGATTTTCGTTTCTTTAATATTCTATCCTAAGAAGCAATTTTTTTTTTTTAAATATTCTATTCTAAGAAGCAATTTTTTAAATTCCACTCTAAGAAGCAATTTTAAAGACGTTTGGTTGTCATAGTGATTCATATAATGTGACGTAATATAGGATAATACATGATCTCTTAATTTCTCAAACAAAAAATAATGATGTTATCGTCAGTGATTCATATAATGTGATGTAATATAGGATAATACATGATCTCTTAATTTCTCAAACAAAAAATAATGATGTTATCGTCTTTGGCTATCTATCATGTCTATTACATAGTTCCATGATGGGGGAAGTCAATTGCAGTCCTATCATTTATCAAGGTTTCCTTCTTTTGTCTCGCTTTTATTTCCACAGTTTCTGCGGTCAGGGCCTGCTTAATTCGCTTTATCGGTTTGACGATTTTTGCTTCTTCCCATTTAATCTCCAAGTCACTACTATACGATTCTATTGCTAGCGCCGTCATGAGCCTCCCTTTGTTCAAATCCATTCTATGCTCTTCAACCCTTTGCGCTAGGGTCCTAGTGGTGACACCAATGTATGACACGGTCGAGTTCGTGTCCTTGTTTACCACCGGTATCTTGTATATACCTTGCTTCTCTACATCTTTTCTAGGGTCTTTCTCATTTCTAAGCAGTCCGAACACTGTCGGTGCCCTTTGTACAGCCACTTTTTTGTTCATCCTTCTTGCTGCTTTATTTACAAATCCAAATTTCTTCAAGTTATATGGGTTACTATATAGCCTTCTTGTTGCATTGGTTGTGCCTCGCTCCGTATCGGATTGTAGTCCGTCGCTTCGTGTTTTTGTCGAACTTTCTTTCTAATGCTTTCTATAAATGGTTCCGTGTATCCATGTAGTTCTCCAGCTTGCTTGATGCATTCTAACTCTTTCAATAGGTCTGTGTTACTCGTTCAATATAAGAAGGCTCTGTTGTAAAAATATCTAAAAGCTGTTTTCTTGTATGCGACCAGGTCACTGATAAGACTGCTGTTGTAAAAATATCTAAAAGCTTAGATATTTTTACAGCAGAAACTGTGGAAATAAAAGCGAGACAAAAGAACGAAACCTTGATAAATGATAGGACTGCAATTGACCTCCCCCCATCATGGAACTATGTAATAGACACGATAGATAGCCAAAGACGATAACACCATTATTTTTTGTTTGAGAAATTAAGAGATCATGTTTTATCCTATATTACGTCACATTATATGAATCACCATGACAACCAAACGTCTTTAAAAATTGCTTCTTAGAGTGGAATTTAAAAAATTGCTTCTTGGAATAGAATATTAAAGAAACGAAAAATGCAGTTCATTATTGGATTAAGCCTGAAGATGGTATGATAAATACCGAAAACGTTAGCTTAAGGAAGAATTAATAAGACTCAACTGCTAATTAGTGCTTGAAGGTCAAAGTAAGTGTTATGAATAAGAGAAAAAGCAATATTTTAAATGATTTATTTAATAGAAATGTTTTCATATAGGAACAAATTTTGAAAATTTAATTAATTAATTTTTAAAGGTGATATAAACAAACAATAACAAGAGAAAAATGATATTGAATTCAGAGCATTGTTTATTGTATGATTATATATATACAATATATATAATCATATATAATATGGTGATGATTATTTTTTAATAATTATTTTTACTATGTGATTTAAAAATAAAAACTTGGATACACCGGGTATTTTAGCAAGTTTAATATATAGTGCTGTATTAAATTCAAGTTAGTAGTTAGCAACAAAATGATTACAACATAATAATGAAAGTTAACATTATTATGATGATATCACCATTAATTAGCTCTCCAAAGTACAAATATTCCTTGGTTTACAATGATTACTGGGTTTTAAAAACTGCTAAGTGAAAATCCATAAATCATAAACTTATTTTCATTAATTCCAATGTAAAAATTTTTAATTGATTCTTGGATACCAGAAAGTAACTGCCATTTTACCTACTGATGTTAAAGCATTTTAAGAGCTTAATATAAATATAATTATGTATACTATAATACAATAGTTTATGATAAATATTACGTATTTAGCTTATTACTTGACATTCAACTTTGAATTTCAGAGCTGTTAAATGCCAAATGATCTTCAAATTTAAATCTAATACTGCAGTAAATTTGCAAATCATTGTGGTTATGTTTATTAATTAAAAATTTTCAAATTTTTGTCAAACAGTGTCTGAAATTTATGGTATTCTCAAACTTCTTCAGTATACTAAATTATTGGAAAAAATAAACCCAATTTCTGAAAGTTAGTATTGATGTTTTCAATTCTATTTATTAAAAATACATTAATTATAAACTTCTATGTGATATTTGGTCTATTATGATTAGGGATTATAATACTGAGATCCCAAACATCAAGATCCCAATAATTTTTCCATCACCGGTAACTCTCGTAAAACACATTAGCTAGGTTCCTAAAAAAAAACAGTGTTGTGTGAAACTGTGTTATATGAGACCTGGAGCCAATATAAAAAAGGGAGTAATATTCCAAAACCAATTAAAAACAAATAACTTTCTTTAATCCCACATAAGAAACTTATTTAACTTATTTAATAATAAACTTTACAATTTTTATTAAGAATATTAATAACACAAAACAAAGAAAGAAAAAATATATACGTAAGATTCCCAAGAAAATATACATAAAGCAAAAAGAAAAAATACACAGCCTATATAACATACATTTAATAATTATATCTTCCTTACTGCTGTTCAATTAAAACAAGCATTTTTTTTCTTTTTAACAATATCAACTTCACTTTCTTATCTTTTTTCTGCATTTAAAGTTTGTATATCTTCTGCTCTCTTTACAAAATTTGTAATCTTAGTTTGTTTGCTTGTCCTTATAAAGTCATTGTAAATTTCACATTATGGGATAAGTAATTTTGCAAATCACTCTTAAATTTTTGGCTTCTTTCAGCCAAAGAATCTATATTCAAGAAAAATGATTCTAGCTGTTTGGCTAACTTTAGGCTTTCCTGCAATTTTTTTAGAGTAAAATTATTAACTTAATAATCTTCACCAGTGCTATTGTCCTTGAAATAGGGTCTCAGTGTCGGCAGTTTTAGAAGGTGTCGGTGTCAGCAATAACTTTCTCATTGCTCATAATTTAGTAGTTTTAAATTTAAAAAATGTATTAAATAATTATTTTCTTTTTTGGTGAATAAATAATTTTTTCAGTGATAAATATTGAATAAAAATGTGTTTTAAAAAATCATTTCTGGATGTTTACTGTCAAAGGTGTCGGTGTCAGCACATTTTCCTGCCGACACCCCAGCCCTGATTATAAGAGTCCTCGAGCTTTCTACAAAAATACAAAAAAAGAAAAAAAATCATTTCAACAAAATCTTAAATGAAAAATTAATAAATCCTAATCTCTGGATGTTTACTGTCAAAGGTGTCGGTGTCAGCACATTTTCCTGCCAACACCCCAGCCCTGATTATAAGAGTCCTCAAGCTTTCTACAAAAATACAAAAAAGAAAAAAAATCATTTCAACAAAATCTTAAATGAAAAATTAATAAATCCTAATCATAACAATAGAAAAATATAGATCAGACTCTAATCTATAATTTAGTTATATTTTTATGCTCTGAAAAATTAAATAATTCAACACTAGGGATTTACAAGGTTATTTTTCTTTAAAAAAGTGGACTGCAAGAAAGTCAAGTTTCAGAAACACTGCTCTAATCAAATCAGTTATATGCAACATAACTTTCTTTATTCTTTTTGAACTATATTTAAATATATTGTGATATTCTGATAGCTTTTTGATAAATTTTCAAATTATATGGAGATTAACTACTGTATTTTATGTATAACTCTATGTATTAACAAAAACTAATAATAATAAATCAGTAATAATATTGAATTTTCAGCTGTGAAGATTTTATTACAGACATTTCAGGAAATATTTTTGAATTGAAGTGAAATCATTTAATTTTTATAAAAAAGCATTAAAGACCAGCATGATTGCCTTTTTCTTTTGTATTATATGCTGCTTTCCTTCTTCAGACTAAGCAACTGGCATCCCAATATTCATCACAGATTGCCCACACTTATAACAACAATATGCAATCAGCTTGAAAGATGGAGTTGAATGGGTTGAGTATGGAAACCTAAAGATAACCAGAATTAAATGCAAATATTCGATAATGGTAATATAATCACAAGAATAGAAGCATGCTATTTGGCCATCTAGTCAATTGGCCACTATTTTTACAAAATCATTAATGGCAGCTATCATAAGTATGGATTTTCAGTGTAAATAACAACAGTCGTAAGTATAGACCATTGTAACTTGGACCACCATAAACTAGGAACCCTCTTGTATAAAATAAAAGTCATTATATTCAAAAAGCAGATCTAACTTGAATTTACATCATCACATTAATATATTCAACTCCAGTTTATTTAATAATAATTTACCCAAATCTTCTATGTTATCTGAGTTTTTAATTATCCAAGATATCCTCACAGTCCACATTAGCTTGGATAATCAAGATTCTATTGTAGTTAATACAATAATCAAGCCACTGTATTTTTAAATGACAAATATTGATTTATATTATGTAACCAGTGATTTAAAATGAATGGTTTCATCAGTGACCCTGCCAGCTGTGAAGTGAGCAAAGTTATTTGTTTTCTTTATGAAAAAAAATACTAAGGAAGATGACATCAACTGTGAAAAGTTTGTGGACAAAACATAATTAGTGAAGGTGTCATACAGTGGTTTAAGATAAACATTCATTCAGTCATTTTGAAACATGATTAAGAACTGGTCAACTGGTTGTGATAAATGAGCATATACAGGGTGCCCCAGCTAAATCCGGACAAATTTCAAATTGAATTTCCTGCCATATTTGAACTTTTGTTGGCTATTTTATACCGGAAAATTCGTATAGATACAGAATCTTCCAAATAACCGACGGTTTAGTGATTCTCTTATTTTCCATGGATCATCTGTTGAGGTTTGTTATTACGTCTGATAAAAAGAAATTCTTTTCCTCTTTGCTAAATATCTGCGACCTTATATCGTTCGCACCATTCGTTATTGCAATGATCATAGTAAAAATGACTGTCCGTTTTTCTGGCATCAATCGAATTACTTCAGATTTATTTCTGAAGTTACTTCATCTGCTAAGATTCTTCAGATTCTCGCGATACTCGTCTAGCTTCCGAAGTCTATTAATCACCTTCAATTATCTCAAATCGGATTTAATGTCGTTTTTTTTGTTGGTAATTAGCTCTGTAATATTCTTCTCTATGGCCATATCTATGATAAAAAAGACCACAACTAGTAATCGTTTCACATTATCGGAAAGTCTGTGGTGGGCTTTAGCCACTATTATTCAAGTTGGCTATGGTGATGTTGTCCCTGTCACTCTGGCTGGTAAAGTAGTTTGTCTGATCTGCGCTGTCATTAGCGTTATTTTAGTCAGTCTTCGGCTTTCTGTTTTAACAAGAACCTTCATCAATACTTACGAAAACATCTTCCTGTTACAAAATCTAATTAAACATATCTCGATGTTTAAATGGGTTACAAAGAAATGGTCTTTTGAAACTGAAATAAAAACTGAAGGTCCTACCAGAGATTCTAAATCGATGGAAGATTCTGTATTTTCGAAACAAGAAGTAAGTATCAATTTTTTTAACATTATACAATATTTAATTATATAATCATTTTCAGAAATAGTGACTTATAGATCTTATTATCAGTATTTTCATTGAAATCAAATTTATTAATCCACCAACCTCTGTTAGTAAGTTCCCAGTCTATCCCTTGGTGATGTCAAGCGGCAGATTGAAGACTTACTTCTCCCCACAATTTCTATTAATTTCCCCAAATAAAATAATAATAATAATCTATTTAAAAATAGTTTACAAAGAAATGGTCTTTTGAAACTGAAATAAAACTTGAAGATTCTAAATCGATGGAAGAGTCTGTATTTTCGGAACAAGAAGTAAGTATCGCAATTTTTTAACATTATACAATATTTAATTATATAATCATTGTCAGAAATAGTGACTTATAGATCTTATTATCAGTATTTTCATTGAAATCAAATTTATTAATCCACCAACCTCTGTTAGTAAGTTCCCAGTCTATCCCTTGGTGATGTCAAGCGGCAGATTGAAGACTTACTTCTCCCCACAATTTCTATTAATTTCCCCAAATAAAATAACAATACTAATCTATTTAAAAATAGTGTCGTTTGCAAACGCTATTTTAAACAAATCTCTTTCTACCGGACTCCTTTAAGCTCATTTTTATATCAATATAAAAATTCTATAGCTGTGCTGCAGCAAAACGAGTTCTTTATTACTGATTCTGTTGTTTATATTACTTTTCAACTAAATATTGAAAAGTGATGTAAAACAAAAGATGATATTCCAGAATTCACCGCAAACCGACCGTGCTCCTAGTAGAATTATTCAGAAGATGAATTATGGGCATCCATAGAATTTCTATCTTTTTCTTAGATTTATATATATATTTTTCA